>JAHPZR010048503.1:52500-62913 GCA_019787425.1 Platygyra sinensis
TTTATATATATATACGGTATTTTTTTATATATATATACGGTATTTACCGAGCTGCAATTTCACCATCACTCATTTATCACTATTTATCACATATTCATTGCTGAATCCTGCAGGAGGCAGGAGATGCATATCATATAAGAACTCAGTTAGATGACCTGGCTCTCCATGAGTTCTCATAGCTCAGTGGATAGAGCGTCCGCCCGGTGTTCCAAATCCTATCGGGACTCACTTTTTTTCTAGGTCCCACACTCGTGTTACATCACTTTCATATATATATTTACCGAGCTGCAATTTCACCATCACTCATTTATCAAAGTTCAATACTGTAAAAATGTCTGAGCCCAACATGCAAAAAATCCTTCAACAATGCACTTATATGTAGCCCTGACTTAAGTTACCTTGCACAATGTGAGTGATGGTAATGATGGTGATGATGATTACCCTTTGTGGCTAGATTTGACCATTTTATCATCAGAACTTGAGAGTCTTAAGGTGGCTAATGAGGCCAATCCTGACCTTTTTAAATCTACTAGGTAAGATGTTTAAAATTTAAACAAGACAGATACACACACATTTCCAAAAAGAGCAAAGCAGGGACAACCTATTATGTTCACAACTGTGCATTGCTAGCTTACTTGCCATCTACAACAGAATAGATACTGAGTAGTGTAGCCAATAAGAGAACAATAGTTGTGATAGAATGCTAATAGATTTGTGCTGAAAATAATTTATATAATAGTCAAGTATTAAAGACCATTTTAGCTTCAGAAGTAGTTTTTTTAACCCTTTACAGTTAAACATTACAGTACATTTTGCACTCTTGTATTTGATTATTTTAACACTTATGTCCAGGATTGAATGCAAGGATTGTTAAATTAGTATTTCATATTTGCCAGGGTTATTTGACATTTTTTATTACTTCATATTTGACACTGAGAATTGTGTGTTCTGGTGACTTTTTACCAATGAGGACACTTTGTGATGCTTAACATATGGAATTTGAATTTCATTAGCATTAAATCCTGGACATATCTCTATTTTAAAACTCAATTTATAATTCATTGTTGGCTGTCTAATTCACTGGCAGTCAATTTGGTACTTGATTTCAAGATGCAAACGAATATAAAGTAAAAGACACAGATCTATAGAAACTGCTCTACTTTTCATTAAATTTAAAATAATTTTATTTTTTTATTTTGTATCCCACTAGAAGCACATGACATATTTTGTAGATGATATTTTCCAGCTGTGTTTGGAATTATTTTTTCTTGGTATGTTAGGTGAAATGCAGCAAACAATTAGGCATAAGATTAAAAATATTAGTTTGTCTGTGGGCCACCACTACCAGGGGTTTCAAAATGTTTTGAAGTAGGCGGCCAACTCTGGAAAAGTAGGCGTCTCTGATAATCGAGGTTCCGGCCCCTCGATTCTAGGGGGATCTGGGGGCATGCTCCCCCAAAAAATTTTGAAATCTGGAATCTCAGAAATGCCATTTTCAATGTTCTAATATCTATTTCAGAGGTAAATTGTGATTTGAGTTTTTTTTGAACAACACTTACATCCTTTTGCGTATGTATTATTGCTACAAAATTGAGTGTGAAGTTACTATGCTGTCTTAAAGATTTGCGGATAAGAAGCAACGCAGAGATTGTTTGTCACAAGCAGACTGTTACGACCAGAGTAGCTGGCGACATACAATCAAGTAGCCGGCAGAACTCTGGCGGTTGCCGGCTTGTTTTGAAACCACTGCACTATATATACAATACAATCATGTACATGTTCACAAAATCTTGTTTTAGGCACATGAAGACCCAATGCATGAATTCTTGCAAGATAAAAAGAGAGCAGAAAAAGAAAGCAGGTAGGATTGTTAAATGCTGGTTGAAAGATAATACTGCTTTGTATTTGATTTTCATCAGAATGATTTTTGAGTGAAAATGTCTTGGAAGACCTTAGACATGATCAAAACTCCTTGCCAAATTTCTGCAGCATTGAATTTTTTTAGAAAAGAAAACAATTTACCTTGTAAAGTGAAAGGTAGGTAAATGTGCAGCAATGAAAGTTGTTCACAAAGATGAGCAGGTTCTGTTGTAATGGGCCTCAAGAAAAATTTGAATATACAGAAAAAATATACAGAGGTTAGACATGATATGAGCATGCATTCCTGTTGGGAAGGTCTTTCTTGGAAAGAAAGTAATTGCAAAATTTTCAGTGTAAATAAATCCACAGTTGTTAATCACAGCTGACAGGACCAAAAGAAGCATGTCGTTGGTTTCATGTCATTGAATATTATTCACAATGTCATGTCACTGCAAAATGTCACGCTAGTGTCACACTAATGTCACGCCAGTGAGCAAGAAGCAGAATCACAAGCTCAGCTGGAAATCTTGATCTTTCAGAATAGAACAACTCAAGGCGTTACTTGATGAGTCCACAACAAGTGAAAGTGATTCAGATGAAAGCCATGAGGACTCCAGTCATAAAGAAAAGAGAAAACGGCACAGAAAATCTAAGGCACATAAAAAGGAGAAAAAGAAACATAAACATAAACGTCGGAAATCATCAAAAAACACTGATAGTGACAGTGATTCAAGAAAAAAGGAGAAGAGAAGTGAAAGATAAACTACTTTTTATCAAAAGAAACAGGGATTCAGCTGTATTGGAACATGAAGGTAGCATCAATTCATGCCAAATAACAGCTTGAAAGGAGAAAACAAAAGCCAGATGACAGAAATCTGGAAGAATGCTTTGTCACAATACTCCTTAATTTATGCCAGTGGATTTAGTTCTGTCCCCATGCCTTCACGTGCTGATTGTCTGTTGGGGTCAGAGTCACGCGTACATAAACAGTCACTAGCGTTTCTGTCGAATATTAGCAGGCCATCCTTAGCACTCCTGTCTGAAGTCAGTTGAGAGGCACTGTGAAGCCTTGGCCAAGAATGCAACATAGTTACTTATCTATGTAGGAAAAGACAGACAGACAGACGATAGTTTAATACCTTGACGCGAAGAAAAAAACCTGTGATTGTACTTGTGTGAAAGATGTAGAATGGAAGTTCTACGGAAAGTACTATCAACTTATTTAGAAGCAAACCAATCATGGCTGTTCTTCGCGCCTCAAGGACAAAGCAAAACATCTGGTTGAACAATGGTTTTTTTTAATGGAATACACGTATTGATTACAACAACTTCTGTATCGTACTTCAAGTGACCAAACTGATAAGGTTGTCACCATTTGTACTCTATCAAGAGAATATGACGTGATATTTCTCCCAGATCTCTAGCTAGTTAATGACAAAATGCGCTAAAAGCTTTCAATATTGTGGTGGTTTGGTCGCATCACGCTCCTTCCTTCTCGATCATCTGAGCAAACTCTGCAAGATATGATAGAAAGTTAAATTAAGATCATGCTATAAGCAGCCAGTACATTCTTTGTTAGTATCAGTCTAGGTGAAGATGGGTGCCTGATGTTAAATTCGGAGGAAAAATTCGCCTGCGCTATATTGCTAGTGGTTTTTCTTAAAATTCCATGCTTTTGTGGTTATTGTTTCTTTCAAAAACGATATCCTTCATCATGGTATAAATAAGTACCTTTGGTATTCACGTTCTGCTTTGTTTGAGAGAAATAAAGAGAGAAGAGTTTAAAATGTTATTAGCGGCTAATTGAGAGGTATAGTGTTATTGTCCGTGCGTCTGTTGAGTAATAAATCACAAATGAGATCAAAATGTAAGAACAAAAACGTGACACTTGAGGAGACAACCGAGTGTGTCAATGATATCCGACATGTCCGTTTCCGTCTTGTGTGAAAACTGCAGTTTTTTTAAGTGTTCCGACTGTTTTATCTTGCGTTACGTTACAGGCCCACACAACATAAAATTTTCATGCTCTGTACAGTCATCAACCATAGCTCTCAGAGGAAGGACGAGAGTGATTGAGTTAAACCTTGGTCCAAAGTCCCAAAATAAGGTCATACCTTCATCACCGACTTGTAGATCAGAATTCCCATCAGCCTGTGCGATCGTCTTTGTGTCTTCTTCAGTGATTGGATCAACAATTCGACTGGCCATGTAGACTTCAAATTCGGCATATTCCACCATTCCATTTCCTGAAAGTTCTCAGCAGTCAGTGATGCAAATGGAACAAAAGCGACTTTAATTCGACACTATTGAATCCAATTTAACTTTTTCATCTTATTTTCATTGGCCAATTACTTTCTTTCCTGTGTCCGAGAATATATGCCTCCATAGATCACCAACTTTTTAAAATGAAAATGGATGTGAAGAGAACATAAGAGATTATCCGATGCTTGGTATTATAAAAGCAAAGCTCAAAATTTGAGGCTCTGCTATGTAATTACTGTATTTCACCTCATTCGACCTTCCCAACAGCTATATCCTCTACCCAACCGTGCTACAAAATAAAATTTTCGCTTTAGTAAACTTAAGTTCTCTCCGCTTCTTCACAATATAATGGTCATCTATGACTAGACAAATTCCTCCCCCTCTCCCACCCCAACTGAGATGGAGTTCAAGTGGCCAACTGCAATGCCTTCCCAGTAGAGATTGAATGGTAGAGAAGTATAAATCCGTTCCATCTCCATCGTAATTGTAGCATTTCAAGTTATAAAGATATAGGAGAGGTAAATATTTTTTTAGAAATAGCATGTTACCATTGCGGTCGACATCTTTGATCATATCTTTAGCATGATCAGCAGAGTTCTCCTCCTCAAACTTCTTCCTGGCCTTTTGGAGTTCTTCAACTGTGATATGGCCATCACCATTTTTGTCAAACTTTTGGAAGCCTTTTTGTATTTCTAACAAGTTCAAAATACATAAATTATTTTAGTTGTTTTGGAAGTATAGTGTCGTACATTTTTTCTAGTCTTGCTGTCTTGGCAAACGAGTGAAGAATAAAAACGTACTCTGAGTAATAGATGTAATTTTTCGGGCTTAACGCTGATGATTCGGGAAGAAGTACTCAGGAGAAAACATTCTAAAACTGTCAAGTCCAGACTCGTAGGCTACTTTCTCTGACGTTTGCCTTGTCAAAAAGGAGTTAAGGTCAAATAGTATAAAGATCCAGTTATTCTGGTTTGGAAAAGCCATATATCGTTTAAACGTGTATCGTGGAAATCCATGAGATGGATAGTATTCCCATCAACAAAACAATGACTAAAGAATCAAAGCAAACGAAGACCAACAGTTTTGTTTTTGTGGTTGCTCTGAAAAGAGCCGTTTTGAATGGCTGCAAAACAGAGCCGTTTTAAAATTTTCTTGAACTTTTCGCACGAGGAAGAATTAAGTGTTTCTTTTGGACTGTCGATCAAGGTCAGAGAGGATTCTAAATTGCTATTTTTAGAACGATAACAGTTTCATTAGACGTGAGAATTGTGAACATTTTTGTTACTGCTGCGAGTTGAGTGCAATAAGGCCCTCCTCCCTCCCCCCCCCCCCCCAACTCCGAAGGCGTCTATACGCCTGTAGAAAAGTGTCTCACCAAATATTTGTTAAGTTTCCGTCATTCGTCTTACTGGTTTCCTGCTGTACAGGTGGTTTTCAAGTGGTTTTTACTTGGGCGTGGTTTTGCATTACTAAGCAAAGCAGTTGGCTCATAAAATTCGCGCCACTGTGTTTCCAATCAGAAGTAGAACCAGAGCTAATCGTGCCTCGGTAGATCAAGTTTTCGCGCGTTTCGCGCCAGCAACATATATTTGTTTCAAGGTTTGATTGGTTCACTGGATTTTGCATGTTTGTGGACGCCGCTCATCAGATAAGTCGACCTCGCGTGGACAAAAATGATATAAATCCGTACTTATTCCGCCTCCCCCGACAATTCCTAGTCTAGCCTGCTCCAGGCTCTCTCCAGTCTCAGTCGAGATGATAAAAAAAGCGGGCGGGAGATCGCGCTTATTTTCTTAGGTCGCCCGCTATTTCGATCATCAGCACTGACCGAGAGCCTGAAACGAGCTTTTCCTAAATGTCATACCAACTAGCAGGGTGTCAGTCGATCGCTGTCGTCTTGAGGATAAAAACTGAAAGAGAAGGAGTCGTTAGGATTCCATACTAGATCTTAAATGCGATCACAAATCGCAGAAAGATTAACGTTATATTGAAAAGAGTACTAGAGGAGACAAAGGATAAGGTTTTTTTTGTTTTGATTTTGCTTTTGCTATACTTGACAAACTATGTTCGGTTTAAACCACCTGCAGGCTGCTTGGCCTTTTTTTTTCTCTTTTTTTTTTCTTAGTTAAAATTTATTACATTTATTAACTAGTTTGAACAGCAGATAGATAACCAACATACATTAATTACTTTATACCAACCTCCTTAATTCAGTGTCGCGAACAAAAAGTTAGCTACTTAGTACCTACAAAAAGCACTTATTCAGACCGCTTGGTGGTTACCTTCCTAACTAGGGAAGGGAATGCGCCCAAAGGTTCTCCCCAAATTCAAGCGTTTACGTAGGAGGTAGAAAGTAGGCATGTGTGGAAAATACCAAGAAAAGACAGGAGAATGATTCTTTTCACCTTCATTAGATATCAGTCACCATCAAGATATCACTGATTCACCTTCATTAGATACCATTCACTATCATGAGATATCATTCACCTTCGTTAGACATCATTCACCTTCATTAGATGTCATTCACCTTCATAAGATATCATTCACCTTCATTAGATATCATTCACCGTCATTAGATATCATTCACCTTCATTAGATATCATTCATCTTCATTAGATATCATTCGCACTTTCGTTAGATTCCGTACTCACCTTCATTAGATATGATTCACAATCAGTGGATATTGGCATCATTAGACATCATGGAATCAGTCTTGGAATCAGTATTTTTCATCAGAGCGAAAAAACTCTCTTTAAAGGTCGATCAGGCCGTTTGAAGTATTGCGAATAAAAGGTAACACAATGTGCAACGACAGATTGATAGACCTGGGATTCTGGCAGAGATTGCTCTGAAGAAAACTTCCAAAGTTCCAATATTTTAACTATTCTTTTTTCACGAAGAGTTAAAGAACTCTTAGCAGGTGGAAATGGCGACCTCTTCTCTTACTCGGAAGAATTTGGATTGTTACTGTCGCGTTTAATTTACTAAATTTATGTATAATCTTCCTTAATTTCTGTATCAGATGACCTTATGAAAAATATACTTGGCTAATTGTCCTATTTTGTTGTTCAATCCGAAAGATTACCATAATGATAAAATCAAGCGATCCGCTCTTATCAGTGATATACCTAAATAAAACTTTGAGCAAAAGAGTCTTAATATTTAATCTGTGGGCTTGTTTACAAAGGGTTTAAGATTGGAAAATTTAATGACGATTGTAATAGCTCTTGGAAACACTTTTTTGACAACTGATTTCGGCGAAGTTGGCTTGTAACTTTTACGTCCACAAATTTTCTACTGATTTATCGGCGGAATCAGTTTCCACGTACTGCGTCGAAGAAATGTTATAACCCAAACAATATGGGATAATCAGCAACCGTACGTTCTCATTTAAGAAAAAAAAATCGAGTTTCATGAAACATCTGGTCATTATTTCATGGAAAACTGGTCCAAGATGAAAAGAGAATTCTGGTTGGTTTCTTGAGCGGCTCATATTTTGCACTAAGATGGACCAATCACGAACTAGTTTACTGTTAAGTAGAATTTTTCCTTCATATTTCATCTTTCCTTCATAATTATTTAAGCCAACTCCAACGTTACAACTACAATAAACGACATTGGAAAAATAGATAAAAACTAGAAAAAACAAACAAATAAATACGTGCAGGAGTATTGACTCCCTACCTTTCCTTCAGAAAAGGCTGGTCTTTTCAGTTGCCCTGCTCGTTTGTAGTCTTTATCCAAATTTTTCAGCACGGACCCGTTACACTTTTCTGTGCTGATGAAGAGTAACGTAGCAATTAAGATGCAAGCTGGCTTCATGAATTGCTTCATTGTCTCCGTCACTCAAATCTTGTTGTGTTTCAGGTGAAGCTTTTAAACGCGTCGACAAACTTCTCGACCTCCTCGCAGAATTTTACTCCAACTGAAAACACCGCACTGTATTAATCTTATACCTCGGGTCACGTGGTTGTTTGGACAATGAAAACCAATCACAGCGTAGAACAGGAACATTACATTTCAAAGTTCAAGTTGAGATTTCAGCCAGTGATAACAAGCGTTTTAAGACAAGAAGCATTAATGACGTCATCGCTTAAAGATGGCACATTCGATGTCGCGCTTATGTCGCGAACGATTTATCCTTCGGTGGAAGTGAAATGCACTCTGGGAGCTAGTAAATAAGTCAAATAAGACACAAAAAATTCGTCATCCTTGGTTTCGGGAGTGAGAAACTCGTCGTTTGCAGTTTGTAGGATCCGCGGAGTGCCGTTAATTTCAGCTTTTAAACGAAGATTTGGAGTGTGGATTGTACTTTATCCAGTATCAGGTAAATTTGAGCTCAGGGACAACTCGTTACAAAAACGCATGGCCCATGTGTACAACTTTAGATCGACAAGCAAGTTACGTATTTGTGAGCCCTATGTAGGCCGAACCTTTGCCTGTCTTGAAGTGAATTGAATGAGCACTGTCAGAGCACTGTACGAACATTGTATGAGCACTGAAATATCTGAACTAAACTTGTCTGTGGACTGAAACACACTGCATTGGTGAAAGTCTGGAGCTGCCACTGGATTCCTCTTAGGAGCACCTATCACAATGTTCTTTTTACGTTGTTTTCATAAAAAAATTCTTTGTCTCACTGCCGGTCAATTCTAATTAGTCTATTTAAAACCTTGACCGGCTGCCGGTCATATCACAGCGTTTGAGTAAAGCAAGAAACAAATAGGGATATTTGTGGGAACATAATAATATAGGAACATTTGAAGTGAAGCAATGATGTTCGTATAAAACGGAGCACGCGTCCATTCTTTACAACGTGCATTTAGTAAAGAACTAATTGTAATTACGTTTAAGCATCATTTTGTGTGTTTATGTTTCAATTTTCCAGCAACAATTTTAGAAATCGTAGTTAAATGTCATCGCCTCTGCATGCATTGCGTACCGTTTATTTTCTAAGGTACAATAAATTGTTGTAAAGGCCCGTTTACACAGGCGATTTTTGTCGCGCTAAAGTTGCAACAAGTTTCAAGCATGTTTGAAACCCCTGCGACATCGCGGCGACAAATCTCACTGAAAATCGCATCTGGTTTACACCTGCGATTTTGAAGTTGCAACTATAGCGCGACAAAAATTGCATCGAGTTGCAGCGATAAAAATCGCCTGTGTAAACGGGCCTTAATGCTGCTCTCCCTAATGACCCTGTACGGACTACTTAAGACCATTAATAACCCTCTTATTTTTTAAAATAACATTAAAGGCGTTAAAAAGTACTCTGCAATATTTCAGAATGCGAATATCGGGTACAATAGGCCACACTCGATATATCAGTGTTCTAACATGGCTCTGAGGCTTTCAGGACAAATTTCTATATTTGATGTTGTTTTCTTTGTATTCAAGTCTCTTTCGGGAATTGAGAGGGAAAAGAAACTTACAATAGCCCTTTTCACGCTCAACTTTGCTCATTTGCATTACAATAAAATCTAGCACCTAAACGAAGCAATTTCGGGCTATTTTGTAGTTTTAGCCCGAAATTGCCTCGCATCCACGTTGGATTACATTGTAATGCAAATAAGAAAAACTAACCGTGAAAAAGGCTTTTTTGACCCTAAAGCCTCGGAGCCATGTTAGAATACTGAGTATATCGAGCGTGGCCTGTTGCAGAAACCTGCGCCCATGTCAAAGTAACACGCCGGTGATTTTGTTACGTGGGTGTGACAAATTCCCAAAATATTAACGAAAACAAATGCTGCACAGTAAAGCTGCTGCAAGGTCGCATGCAAAAAAAAATCCCCGAAAGGTAGACACACACGAAGGAACATGTTGCAGTGTGGCAGCGGCATTATGTCAGAGCAGGTACACATTCCATTGTGTCACAGTGGAACAACTTGTTGCGGCCCTGCTTTTTTTTGGTCTGTACATTTGCCCTCCACGTGTCAGCACCAAACTTAAAAGCTGACGAATGATTCAGAGGTATATTCCTTCCCTCCTCCCCTCAGTCCGAGTTTTTACGACTTCCGAATTGTTCTCAGATGGTCGTAAAGGGGTATTCTCGTGATGCATGACAGCTGATTTTATTTTCCGTGAAACAAGAATTTAGGAAATTATCCTTCGCCTTGATCCGTGATCTGAAGTTTTGCGTAGAACTTGAATTATTAACCGTATTCGCGATTTTACCACTCTACGTGATTGTGAGATTCGAGTCCTCCGAATGGTAAGAGTCGTCTATCGGAATGATTTACGTATACGATTTGCAATATGGAGCCTTGACTTAACCTTTCATGATTTTGCTTT
>JAHPZR010048504.1:0-10000 GCA_019787425.1 Platygyra sinensis
AACGATTCATAAGTGATCAGACTAGCTCCAGGTTTATAATTACCTCTGTCGTATTAGACATAAGGGACCGGTCATTATTTATGGCCTGGTGGGGCGGAGAAAGCTTTTTGGGGGGATCATTGGAACTTTCAGGGGGATCAGTCATAACTGAGAGTCCAAAAGGGGCCGGGATCACCATACTTGTTCCGGCCAGTTTTATCGGCACATCAAACAATAAATTAAGACTTGCAGATAGGCCTTTCTCGATTGTGCTAGCATTTTTTTCGGCATTTTTTTGGGAAAACGAGCATTTTTTTTCGTTTTTTCTTGAAAAAGAATTGCTAGCATTTTCTGTCATTTTTCATGACTGTGATCCAGATTTCAGCACTCAGAAGGATAAATAATCCTAAAGTTTTACAATTTTGATTGTTTTCTGTCTGTTTCGACTGTTTGTGCGTTGTGTTACTTGTGTACTTGTGTTGTGTTACTTGTGTGTGAAGATTGTATGTTTCTGTTACATGACGTACTGACACCAACGAAAAAAAAAGGCATGGGTGGTCAGCGGGTACATCGCGGAGAATGCCTGGACATCATTAATTATTCACATCGATGAAGCGGCAAATTTTAATATATGCGTGCCATGAAATGCCCTGAATAAGAGAAGAAAGGCCCCAAATTGGCGCGCTCGGGTTGATAAAACTTACTTTTATGACTTCCACGAGTTATAACTTCAACTTTCACGCGCTGCTTTTTGAAGAAGAAGGTTGTATCGTCAATTTAAGCTGAAAAGTAAGTGGATATAGCAGGTATAAGGACCGGCCTTTTGCGCTTAAAATGGGCAAAATCGGCCATTTTTAGTATGAAGGCCGTTTTCAGAAGCGATTTTCAGACAATCTTAACGGCCTTTCCAACTTTCACGCACGGCAAATGAAAAATGGCTCTTTTCTAAAACAAACCCCGTTTCGACCTTGAAAATTGGTCTACAGGAACCTTCGGCCTTTTTAGTTTGAAAACTATCTGTCCGAGTTGTGTTTGAAAATGGCGCGTTTTCAATGGAAGATCTATTGTCTTAAGCAGACGTCTGCATAACAATGGCTGTCAAAACTAACAATACCCATTCTATTCAGGAAAACCACTTAACTGTAAAATATTCACAATTACCGCCATATTCAAAGTATTTGGTCGGCGCAGCTGATTCATTCGAAACCTTGTCCGCAATGAACAAGGAAAGCGAAACCGCAGGTGATCGCGAGTTCTTTTCAAATTTCGTCGAAACCCCCGATCCATGCCCTGCTTATCAAAATAGCTCCTCCGTTTGTCAACGAAGTTAATCCCATTTTTCACTTCCAACTAAACGGCGAAGCTCTTTGCAGATTGAGAGAAGTTTGTGGACAGCCAAGCACAGCGTTTCAGCTTCTACAATCAAGTATCCTGCCTCTTGGCTACCGATTAACGGAATCTGCTGGCGAGCGTCTTGGAAATGCTTTAGCCGAAAGTATCAGGCGGTTTCGGAAAAAGAATCAACGTCAAAATCACGACGAAACGTAAACAAATGCGAGGAATAACAGTAGGCACATCACCAGCGCCCGACCAAGAGTAGCCGCGCTGTGTTCATATTTTGGGTAGATAATCGGTAAAAGCGGTCGATGGTTTTCAAAGTTTTTTAAATAAGATGAGCGGCCAGCGATCGATCAACGAACTTTGTTTGAGTTCGTTGCTTTGTGAGCGTGACAAGTGAATAACGAACAACACTACTGACTCGCGTAAGTAAACAAATATGTTGAGAATCAACCGCTCTTTAACTGCGCAAAATGTTTAATAAAGAGGTTTAATAGGCGGTACGAACACGGCGATCAAAGAATGCGCTAGGTTATTTTCAAAGACATTCGATGGAAAGCGTTCCAAGAACAACACCTTCTGTTAGTTTTCTTTGAATCAGTTCGATCTGGTGCAACAAAGCAAACTCTTTCCAAACGGTCCTTTTCCTCGCGCGCAGCGATATTTTAGGGCGCGCGATTTCAGCTTTCTTTAATACGGATCAATAATAAATTTTTATAACCAGTTTTGTTTTCCCTCGCGTATTTTTCTCGGAGAGCGGTAAATTTACATTTGAGTGGTGCGAACAGGCTAAACAATAGCGAAAACAATATACGGAAAGTTTATTGTTTCACTGCTCCGCCTTCTTCAAGTTAATGAGCGACGCCATATTCCCTACCGGAAAAAGCGCGCGTTAATCTTAACCAATGAGACTCGCCTCCTGGGCTTAATTTGAATAATTGCAGGTAATATGACAGACCTAAGAACTGCAAGTAAATGTCCCGAGAACAATAGGCATTCTCCGCGATGACTCTTTCTCTTGCTCTGTTGCTCAGCCAAGATGGCGTCGGCCAGATGCCGTCGGCCGGTAGTGCTTCAAATATGACTGTTTAATGGCTGTTGGCTGGAAAAGTTTTAATTCTGACCCCAAGTTTTATACACAAACAATTATTAAGTATCACCTGTTGTTGATATGAGCATACAGCTATTTCAAAAAAGGTTGCTCTTGTGATCCATGATGCATGATTCATGTTCCATAGCCCGCAGTGCGTTATGGGAGCAAGCTTAGTTTAAAATATGCCTGTAAAATATATATTTACTATGCGTTGTCCTCGGCGTCGTCGTGGACGCTGCTTAAGCTCCCTATTATTTATTCCCTACTTGAAATTTCCGCTCACAATAAGAATCTACCATAGTGCACCGCGGGCTATGAAACATGGGCCATGCATCACGCATCATGGATCATAGGAGCAACCTTTTTTGAAATAGCTGTATAATGTAAGAGTTTGTACGTTTTGTTTCAAATAAAACAAAGCATTTTTTGGAATCCAAGTGGCATTTTTTAAAGAAATCAGGCATTATTTTAGCATTTTTTTGGCTTTATGCGAGAATTTCTAGTAGCATTAAATGCCAGTTTTACTAGCACAATCGAGAAAGGCCTAGTCATGATTGCGCAATTTGTTCTAAAACTAGAAAATTGTCCCATATGATGGGTCCGCGCGCACTGATCCCAGACTTACGGTCTCCGTCCCTGATTATGGCTCCTGTTTATACCCCCTGTTTTGCTTTATTTGATCAGATATCGGGAAGACACGGATCAAGAGACACGGCCATGGCGACTTCATTAATTTGTAAGTCAGCATCATAGTTAGAAATAGTACTGTCATATTACCGTTAAAAGCACTAAATATACACGTCGAAAGGTGAATATGTATGCGAAGAGATCGAGGGTGGGGGTTCACCAAATTTATTGCTAGCTCCTGAAGGGAGATTAGCTAAATGTTCATTACTGCCTTTAGACGGCGATAGATAATGACCGGTCCTCTACCTGCGCTGAACGTTCGGGTCTTGCGGTCGAAAGTGATTATTTGTATAGAAAGGCTTTTTGATGGTTAAGATACCCAAAACAATCTTTATTACTTCATTATTTCTATTTAGGAGGAAAATAAACTGAATAAATCCACACAAGTTACTGCGAAAAATTAAATAGACGCCTCATGAAAAGAAAACCACTGCATGGCACGTTGGCATTTGAATGGGTTTCTTTCTCACGAAATATTTATTCCCTTTCATGATCGAAAAACGCGTATCACGCCGATTGATTTTCTTTGCAATTTGAAATAGCTAAATTAGGACTTCCAGGTTCTCATTTTAGCGAGGAAAATTCATTGTTGGGCGAAATAATAGTTCCTTTTTTTTTAGTTAGACCCCGTGTTTTCCACCAGACCCCGTATTTTCCCCCAGACCCCGTGTTTTCTATCAGACTCCGTGTTTTCCACACCCCGGGACCCCGTACCCCGGGACCCCGTACCCCGTACCCCGTACCCCGGGATCCCGACCCCGCGTTTTCCACCTAGTATAGAAAGAACCCGAAGATCCTAAGAACCTCCGAAGAACCAGTTAAATGCAACGCACGCGCAGTTGTTCGAAAAATTGAGACCGATTCCTTTAGCAGAAACATGCCGATTTCTAGATCAGAGGCCACGTGAATGATTTATCAAAAAAAAGAATCTGAATTTTGACATAGGGAATTTTTAATAATACAGAAAACGATTAACGGCGAATTACGAAAATCGCCTATGCCAAAATTTTATTAGAACCGTGTTGACAGAAGGGATTTAATCTCAATTCTTAATGTGCAAAAAAAGGAAAACAATCTAACGACTGGATTTTTTTAAATAAACAAAAACCATTATTGCTGCGAAGCCACCAGGCTTCGCAGCAGACTAATTTCGGTCGCGAAAGTGACCAGCCTAGGTTCCCTGCCCCAAAAGCCAGGTTCGTTTGAAAAATTTTAGATGTATGTATATCACCGCATTTGCCTCGATTTCAAGTAATCGAAATCGAGGTTCTTTCGATTCTGAAGAACTTCTACCATCAAAGTGGTATCGGTGTAGAAGAGAAAATCCTGTTTCGTGTAGAAAGCCACGTTTTCGCGAGCGAAGAGTTTGAAAGTAAGTGAAGGTTGTACAAATTTCTATGACTAAAGCCGATATGTTTCTCAGAATATTCGAAGCATATTCTGGAACTATGAAACTTTGAAACCCTTTACGCGACCTTCAGCACAAAAAACAGTCTAGACATAACCAGAATTTTGGTGGACGTCAATTATCTTATTCGCATGCATGAATGACCCCGAGAACGAGCAAATCTACACGCAAACAAATTATTTCTGCTAATGTTTGTCTTGGAGCTACGGACTGAACAAGACTTAAACGTCCCAAAAACCATATAACGTGGTTATCAATTAAGTTTTGTTTAGTCGGTAGCCCCAAGAAAAAAAAAAAAAACTAGCGAGGATAGACCGCGAATGACCTTTGAGATGACACTAAACTCGATACGACCGAGGAGAAACTTGATACGAGTGCCAAAATAAGACAATGCCACGCAAGGGGAGTGTCCCTAATTAAGTATTTTGTCAAAGCCAAAACTAGGCTTTTGTACATTTTAGTGACGCAAAAGCACTGAGCATTATTCGAGCATTTTAGTGGCATTTTCCAGGAAAATTAGCATTATTTCCACAAAATACAGGAATAAAACTATTTTTACGAGGAAATGAAGACTTAACTTAGGCTCTTCACCTAAGTATCACAGAAAGGAGACAAAGGAATAACAGAACAACAGATCATTTTGAGTATTATCTTCTGGTGTATAAAACTTTTACATACGTTATTGTTAACTTGTTTTTCTTAATATTCGTGTTTGTTAAGCACTCTGAACTATCAATTGTGTTGAGACGTTAAAATTATGAAAATTTAAAAACCCTATGTATGAGTCAACATGAGCTACTAGATAAGGATATTTTGCCAAAGCGGCTAATAAGCTTAAAAACTATTCTTTTTTAAAACACGTACTAAGGTCGACAAAATAAACTGTTCACTCATGTTCACGGCCGTTGACCGCGACCGTATCACATCACGATTAATTTATGACAAGATATTTTGTGCCACGCTGTTTTGACGAAACTGCTTGTTGGATGTTTAAATGCTCCTTGAAAATTGTTTTACGTTACAGCGGTTATCAATCATACGCGACCTTCAGCGCAAAAGAAGCCTAGACAAAATCTAAGTTTTGGTGGGCGTCAATCATTTCCGCCTCCTTGCCGACTGTATACAAAATTTACCCGAAAAAGTGAAACCTTGCAGCGGTCCACTCGTAAAAATTATCATTTAATTTTCTGCATGTAAGGCTAGCCCACTAACTTACTAACTACGTCCTTGAAATCTATAAATGAAAACGTTTGTTGGGTTTTTTCAACGGCCATTCGCATGCATGAATGTTATGAATGAACGTTAATCTACACGCAAACAATTATTTCTGGTTGTTTTGGCTAGGCTTTTGTACATTATGCTTTTATTTCCCACTAAAATGCTCCACTTTTCCACTAAAATGCTCGGTTTCACTCAAAATAGTCACTAAAATGCTCAGTTAATGCTCATACATAGGGTTTTTAAATTTTCATAATTTTAACGTCTCAACACAATTGATAGTTCAGAGTGCTTAACAAACACGAATATTAAGAAAAACAAGTTAACAATAACGTATGTAAAAGTTTTATACACCAGAAGATAATACTCAAAATGATCTGTTGTTCTGTTATTCCTTTGTCTCCTTTCTGTGATACTTAGGTGAAGAGCCTAAGTTAAGTCTTCATTTCCTCGTAAAAATAGTTTTATTCCTGTATTTTGTGGAAATAATGCTAATTTTCCTGGAAAATGCCACTAAAATGCTCGAATAATGCTCAGTGCTTTTGCGTCACTAAAATGTACAAAAGCCTAGTTTTGGCTTTGACAAAATACTTAATTAGGGACACTCCCCTTGCGTGGCATTGTCTTATTTTGGCACTCGTATCAAGTTTCTCCTCGGTCGTATCGAGTTTAGTGTCATCTCAAAGGTCATTCGCGGTCTATCCTCGCTAGTTTTTTTTTTTTTTCTTGGGGCTACCGACTAAACAAAACTTAATTGATAACCACGTTATATGGTTTTTGGGACGTTTAAGTCTTGTTCAGTCCGTAGCTCCAAGACAAACATTAGCAGAAATAATTTGTTTGCGTGTAGATTTGCTCGTTCTCGGGGTCATTCATGCATGCGAATAAGATAATTGACGTCCACCAAAATTCTGGTTATGTCTAGACTGTTTTTTGTGCTGAAGGTCGCGTAAAGGGTTTCAAAGTTTCATAGTTCCAGAATATGCTTCGAATATTCTGAGAAACATATCGGCTTTAGTCATAGAAATTTGTACAACCTTCACTTACTTTCAAACTCTTCGCTCGCGAAAACGTGGCTTTCTACACGAAACAGGATTTTCTCTTCTACACCGATACCACTTTGATGGTAGAAGTTCTTCAGAATCGAAAGAACCTCGATTTCGATTACTTGAAATCGAGGCAAATGCGGTGATATACATACATCTAAAATTTTTCAAACGAACCTGGCTTTTGGGGCAGGGAACCTAGGCTGGTCACTTTCGCGACCGAAATTAGTCTGCTGCGAAGCCTGGTGGCTTCGCAGCAATAATGGTTTTTGTTTATTTAAAAAAATCCAGTCGTTAGATTGTTTTCCTTTTTTTGCACATTAAGAATTGAGATTAAATCCCTTCTGTCAACACGGTTCTAATAAAATTTTGGCATAGGCGATTTTCGTAATTCGCCGTTAATCGTTTTCTGTATTATTAAAAATTCCCTATGTCAAAATTCAGATTCTTTTTTTGATAAATCATTCACGTGGCCTCTGATCTAGAAATCGGCATGTTTCTGCTAAAGGAATCGGTCTCAATTTTTCGAACAACTGCGCGTGCGTTGCATTTAACTGGTTCTTCGGAGGTTCTTAGGATCTTCGGGTTCTTTCTATACTAGGTGGAAAACGCGGGGTCGGGATCCCGGGGTACGGGGTACGGGGTACGGGGTCCCGGGGTACGGGGTCCGGGGTGTGGAAAACACGGAGTCTGATAGAAAACACGGGGTCTGGGGGAAAATACGGGGTCTGGTGGAAAACACGGGGTCTAACTAAAAAAAAGGAACTATTATTTCGCCCAACAATGAATTTTCCTCGCTAAAATGAGAACCTGGAAGTCCTAATTTAGCTATTTCAAATTGCAAAGAAAATCAATCGGCGTGATACGCGTTTTTCGATCATGAAAGGGAATAAATATTTCGTGAGAAAGAAACCCATTCAAATGCCAACGTGCCATGCAGTGGTTTTCTTTTCATGAGGCGTCTATTTAATTTTTCGCAGTAACTTGTGTGGATTTATTCAGTTTATTTTCCTCCTAAATAGAAATAATGAAGTAATAAAGATTGTTTTGGGTATCTTAACCATCAAAAAGCCTTTCTATACAAATAATCACTTTCGACCGCAAGACCCGAACGTTCAGCGCAGGTAGAGGACCGGTCATTATCTATCGCCGTCTAAAGGCAGTAATGAACATTTAGCTAATCTCCCCTTCAGGAGCTAGCAATAAATTTGGTGAACCCCCACCCTCGATCTCTTCGCATACATATTCACCTTTCGACGTGTATATTTAGTGCTTTTAACGGTAATATGACAGTACTATTTCTAACTATGATGCTGACTTACAAATTAATGAAGTCGCCATGGCCGTGTCTCTTGATCCGTGTCTTCCCGATATCTGATCAAATAAAGCAAAACAGGGGGTATAAACAGGAGCCATAATCAGGGACGGAGACCGTAAGTCTTGGGATCAGTGCGCGCGGACCCATCATATGGGACAATTTTTCTAGTTTTAGAACAAATTGCGCAATCATGACTAGGCCTTTCTCGATTGTGCTAGTAAAACTGGCATTTAATGCTACTAGAAATTCTCGCATAAAGCCAAAAAAAATGCTAAAATAATGCCTGATTTCTTTAAAAAATGCCACTTGGATTCCAAAAAATGCTTTGTTTTATTTGAAACAAAACGTACAAACTCTTACATTATACAGCTATTTCAAAAAAGGTTGCTCCTATGATCCATGATGCGTGATGCATGGCCCATGTTTCATAGCCCGCGGTGCACTATGGTAGATTCTTATTGTGAGCGGAAATTTCAAGTAGGGAATAAATAATAGGGAGCTTAAGCAGCGTCCACGACGACGCCGAGGACAACGCATAGTAAATATATATTTTACAGGCATATTTTAAACTAAGCTTGCTCCCATAACGCACTGCGGGCTATGGAACATGAATCATGCATCATGGATCACAAGAGCAACCTTTTTTGAAATAGCTGTATGCTCATATCAACAACAGGTGATACTTAATAATTGTTTGTGTATAAAACTTGGGGTCAGAATTAAAACTTTTCCAGCCAACAGCCATTAAACAGTCATATTTGAAGCACTACCGGCCGACGGCATCTGGCCGACGCCATCTTGGCTGAGCAACAGAGCAAGAGAAAGAGTCATCGCGGAGAATGCCTATTGTTCTCGGGACATTTACTTGCAGTTCTTAGGTCTGTCATATTACCTGCAATTATTCAAATTAAGCCCAGGAGGCGAGTCTCATTGGTTAAGATTAACGCGCGCTTTTTCCGGTAGGGAATATGGCGTCGCTCATTAACTTGAAGAAGGCGGAGCAGTGAAACAATAAACTTTCCGTATATTGTTTTCGCTATTGTTTAGCCTGTTCGCACCACTCAAATGTAAATTTACCGCTCTCCGAGAAAAATACGCGAGGGAAAACAAAACTGGTTATAAAAATTTATTATTGATCCGTATTAAAGAAAGCTGAAATCGCGCGCCCTAAAATATCGCTGCGCGCGAGGAAAAGGACCGTTTGGAAAGAGTTTGCTTTGTTGCACCAGATCGAACTGATTCAAAGAAAACTAACAGAAGGTGTTGTTCTTGGAACGCTTTCCATCGAATGTCTTTGAAAATAACCTAGCGCATTCTTTGATCGCCGTGTTCGTACCGCCTATTAAACCTCTTTATTAAACATTTTGCGCAGTTAAAGAGCGGTTGATTCTCAACATATTTGTTTACTTACGCGAGTCAGTAGTGTTGTTCGTTATTCACTTGTCACGCTCACAAAGCAACGAACTCAAACAAAGTTCGTTGATCGATCGCTGGCCGCTCATCTTATTTAAAAAACTTTGAAAACCATCGACCGCTTTTACCGATTATCTGCCCAAAATATGAACACAGCGCGGCTACTCTTGGTCGGGCGCTGGTGATGTGCCTACTGTTATTCCTCGCATTTGTTTACGTTTCGTCGTGATTTTGACGTTGATTCTTTTTCCGAAACCGCCTGATACTTTCGGCTAAAGCATTTCCAAGACGCTCGCCAGCAGATTCCGTTAATCGGTAGCCAAGAGGCAGGATACTTGATTGTAGAAGCTGAAACGCTGTGCTTGGCTGTCCACAAACTTCTCTCAATCTGCAAAGAGCTTCGCCGTTTAGTTGGAAGTGAAAAATGGGATTAACTTCGTTGACAAACGGAGGAGCTATTTTGATAAGCAGGGCATGGATCGGGGGTTTCGACGAAATTT
>JAHPZR010048506.1:0-15000 GCA_019787425.1 Platygyra sinensis
ACAGTCTTAATTCACACCAGGTCTCGCGTCAAAGACCGTCAAACATCTAAGGAAAAAGGCCTTAGCTAGTTGCTTGTGAACAAGCCTCTCAGGTTGAGGCCTGTGTTGTAGATGTAAATTTACCCGCTGGTAGCCCGGAGCTGGCAGCGTCTGTAACGCAGCCTATCAGGACGAAGATTTAAAAGGACTACCGCTAGCTATAACTTTTCGCTTCAAGTATGTTGGTCCCGGCCTGTTCATATACCCTGGCCACGGCGGGGCAGCTAAGAACCTTCGAGCCTGTTCATAGCCCATTAAAAAAGGGGGAAACTGATGGTGCTATTGGCCGGCGAACAAACTTCCATTGTTTAACTATAGCCAGACATGTTTCCCAGGGGGGGGGGTACTTCCTTATATGGGCTATAAAACGGGCCCCAAAGGGTGTGGTTTTTCAACCGTTTTGGTCATAAATAGGGTATCGATTTTAGTTGATTTTAGCCATTTTGGCGATCAATAGGGTGCAGTTTTTGCCTTGATGCCGGTGTCTTTTTAAGAACTACTTTCTCGTCATTGTCGATAACAAAATCAACAAAATCCCTTCAGAAATTGTTTATGCTAATTTAACATTGGTCTGGACAAGGGAACTAATTTTGGGAATTCGTCTGAAAGAGGGTTTTTATTTACCGGTCAGGTCATCAATAGGGTTTTGAATTTATGGCCAGGTCATAAAAGGGGCAGGGAACATTGCAGATTTTAATCATAAATAGGGTAAGGGTTCTGGGAAAAGGGCCACACTCCCCGGCCAATTTTGTTTGGGAGTACCCCCCACGGCATGTTTCCTGCAAAATATGTCATACTCACGACCTACACAAACCACAGATTGGCAATGTGCATAATTAAGAAAAATAATGCAAAAAAAATGATATTTGAAATGGAGCAGACAGTTGTTGATTATATCGTTTACAGTACCTCCACAACCACTTAATCCACCCCTCCCTTGACCCCACCCCCAACAAGGAAAGACAAAATGTGCCCTGTGAAGGCAGTTCTATATGGTTTGCTTTACATGTATGTCCAGTTATGAACATAGGCTCAATTACCAGACGCGTTCGGGAAAGGAACCTGTGCTCTTCTTGGAACGTAGGCCAGATCTGAGAGAGTGGCAGAAATCAAGCCTATTATGCTATTATGTACAGTAGGAATTTGTGACACTCTGATATCCTTCCTGTAGGATAATTTATTCTTCCAACAAGACCATGTATAGTTCGCAGTGTTTATTATGTCATACTAATATAGCCAAATGTCATACCCTGCCCACAGAAGAGCTTTGCTCGACAACCTCCCCCAGCCCTCACCCGGTAGACGACTCCGCAGTTGTTTTGTTGGGATGTATCCATGCGTGACATCTCAAAAACAGCTGCAGAGGAGACTACCACCCTGATGGAGATTCCAGTTTGACCTCTTACTTACCTTTAAAAATATTGATGTTTGCAATCCCCCACCCCCTCTGAATTTCAAATGCCTTCTCATGAGGTGGGTATCGATATTTTCTAGGAACTGCACATTCTGACCTTTAATTGGATGCCCACACATTTGTGCACAATACACAAAATACTGTATCAGATCAAACAAATCATCAGATTCTTATTAGTGATGCAGATTACCGTGACATTAATTTTATTTCTGAAAGTGTCTTGGATTGTATTGTACATGGAGTCAGTATCATCCAGGTGATGACAATCTGTATTCTTGCTATGTAATCTTCCTTCTTGACAATGATGTAAGCAGGAAAATTAAGAAATCGCTTCTGAAATTCAGCACGGCACAGGATCATTCAAGTCTCCCCAGTAATGAACTTCATTTGTACCCATTGCACAGCTTGTGACTAATGGATCCATTCTTCCTTCATACAAACCAAACACTCCTCCTATCAAGTGACAATATTCATAATACAGTAAATGAACTTCCAGTTGAAAGTTTGAAATAGGCCTTTTGCAACAGTTGGTCACGTGACCGATAATTTCTAAACTTTTAGCTACAACAAAATGAATTTCAGAGCTGGAAAGAGCATGTTATAACCTAAATAACCAGGACACCAAGTTTCAGACCAATGCCGTATAAGGTTGAGATTTAATGACGATTTGAATATTGCAAAATTAGAAGGTTTTGTATGGAAGCGAGGAAGCTTTGCCCTCCAGAAACCTTTTCTGTTATTAATCACTACCAAAAGAAGCTGCCGGCATATAACCATTGGAGATAGAAAGAGGGGTAAAATATTAGGAAAAATGGAAATTTCTAGGCCCTTACACCGAAAGGCAAAGATTTTATGGCAGCTTGAAAACTTGCAAAATTACAAGGATTTGTATGGAAAACCACTGGAGCGTGACTGGAGGGCAAAGCGACTTCTTTTCATACAAATCCTTCTAATTTTTAACGTCCATAAAAATTCCCCCTTAAAAGATATAAATCTGAAAATTTGCATGTAAGCTCATTTGGAACTGTTCTTTCCATTTCTGATAACATTATGCATTACCAATGATTAATCAGTGTGTTTTTGAAAAGCACGTCACGTGACCAACTGTTGCAAAAGGCCTATTTAAAGCAGAACAACAGAACTACATGTGGGAGACTTCAATTTTCATTAGAGGCCATATGCATGCAGTCTTCCAGATTAGGGGATCTCATGTCAAAAATATATCAATGATTACACAGTATGGGCAATTATAAGTCAAAACTTGATACTTGATACTTCTGAGAATTGAATATCGAATTAAGTTGTGAGTATCAATTCATTTAAAGAGTGACTCTATTCTCAGTGCTCAATTTGTGCAAAATTCAACAAACCAAAACATTTCCCATTGACCTGTGTTTAAATATGCATTAGAGACTGCAAGAAATACACCAAATTCAAAACAAGACTTCAAAATCATTTATGCAAATTTATATGAGGAAAACTGCTCATGCAGTCATTGTTTCTGATGAAGTAATTACAAAACACAAGCAAGAAAAGATAAATATTTAAAGCCCAGAGTAATGCTGCTGAGACCGTGCATTGATTGGCCTGATAACCTCAGTTCCTTGAAGAATAAAGGTAGCATTATCACACTTATTAGTTACCAGTGTGAATGTGAAGTATTCTGTGTCCTTTAAATCTCTCAGGATTGTTTATCATCTCATGAAGCATCCCTCTTATTGCCTTAATGTTGTACACAGGGTCCACCATTATTCCTGTAGTACTGGAGATCTCTAGAATGTTCTCTGCATATCATAATTGATTAGATTCAGTAATAGGTCATTTTACAGTTGTGTGCTTAGTTACCTGGCCATGAATGCAAGTGAGGCTGGAGGTGACCTTGCTTTGATACAGACCTCTCAACTTTTCTCATGTAAATGCCAACTAGTTAGCATAAGAACAACTTGATTTGCACAATAAAAGCAGTGAGGTCTGTATCAAAACAAGGTCAACTCCAGCCTCGCTGCCATTCAGAGGACAGGTCACTAAGCCAACAACTGTAAAATGGTGTATTACTGGTTGAGAGAATGCATAATGACTGAAAGAGTTTCGAGATTAGCCTTTTGCATGCTGGAACATAGAGTAATGTTAAGAATCCCCTTGCAGGATGGCAACAGAGTGTAACATCTCAAAAACAGTGACCTCAACCAGCCAAGCTACACTTGCTTCTGTTTGGGATGTCTCACCATCCAGTATGGTGGATTTTGTGCCATTTGGACAGAATTATATTTGTTGTAATGTACAAGGACATCCATGTTCCACAAAGAAACAATGGTCAAAATTATGCAGGAAAAAAAATAATTTCTGGCTGATAACTAATAGATTGTGGCCCTAATGCCCAATAGTGACTTATAGATTTTACTCTGTCTAACGCCAGACGATTTTACTCGTCAAAGGGAGACCCCTGGGGCAGTAAAGGGTTAAAAAACTATCTCCTTTAACCCTTTAATGGCCAATAGTGACTTACAGATTTTACTCTGTCTAACACCAGACGATTTTACTCGTCAAAGGGAGACCCCTTGGGCACTAAAGGGTTAAGGGGCATTGAAGTCTCAGACTCACCAAAAGGTAGAATATAAAAGTGCAGTGACACATATACAATGTGCATTGTGTACATTTTCAAAATGTCACAATAACCAAAATAAAATGAGACATTTACCTAATTCTTCCTGAGAGGATATAGCATATCCTTTTCCCTTGTATCCTTCAATAATATCAATTATATCTTCTGCTTGGACATCTAATCCTCCCATCCTCAGATCCTCATTACTTTTCTCATAAAAATATGCTGCATTATCACACACATTTACAGCATAACACCTACATACACAGGAGACAAAGTAAAGCCTGTCAGGTTTCATATTACTTATGAATAACAGTGTCAGTTGATTGTCATGAATAAAATGTTTTGTCTTAGTGTCCATATCAGTAACTAGTGTCCTGTGTAGTGAACTGTTTACACCGTAGTGTCTAGTGTCTGGTTCTCATTGTCTGGTATTTAATTTTTTATGTCTAATGTCTAGTGACCAATGTCTATCGTAAAGTTTCTGATATCTAATGCTCAATCTTCATGTCAAGTCCCATGGGTCTAATAGTCGATGTCCCAACTGCCTCCTGTCTGATATCTAACTTGTCTATCATACTACATCGTCTGGTTGATTGAGTGGCTAGTGTCTTACATCTTAAGTCAACTTTCTAGAACTCAATGTGTAGCATTCAGTTTCCAGTATCTAGTGTCTAGCATTAAGTAAGTGAAGTACCCATTGCCAAGTCTCTGGGAAATATACACTATACCTAATAAACTAGATATAATTATGTACATATAGCTAGTGTCCAGTGAGTAGGAAGTGGTGTTCTGTGTCTTGTTGCGAATGTCTAATGTCTTCTAGTTAGTGTCGTATATCCAACGTCTGTGGTGTCCAGTATTCCGGTGTCCTGGTACCCTGGTGTCCAGGGTCTAGTGTCTCATGTCTACTGTGTCTTCTGTCACCTATGTCCAGAAATGCAGGCGAATGAGATTCAATGCTCTTTATGAATAAGCATCACAAAGTGTCATTTTCATATTCATATTGACAGTGTTATGTATGTTTTGATGACTTTTTAGGAAATAGGACACCTTGTGATGCTTATCATAAAGAGCGTGAATTTCATTAACCTGCATTTTTGGACATATCTGTCTCCTGTATACAAAAGCAAAATCATACTTGAGTTTTGATCCTGTCAAGTAGTTAGCGATGGCAATTCCTGCTGCACTTCCCCCACTGCCAACTGTTATTACAATGTCATCAAAATTCTCCAATAGGTTCTGAAACACGCAAAAAAATCTTTTCAATACACGGTAATTCTTTTTTTTTTTTGCACAAAAAAGTTTAACACTACAAAACCGTTTTAGCTCCAAGAGGGTCATGCAACCATACACTTTTACTTACTGAGATCATTGTATAGTCGGGTGGGCTGAGGTTTATGAAGTTCATTCAACCAGGCAGAAGGTCTTCATTTTACACACAATTCATTGTTATACAATGTTGCAGTGGAGCAGCAGTAGAGTAGATGGGAACTTTGAGGACCATTAAGATTTATCGGCATGTAAGTGTCAGAATAAAACAAGATACAAGAAGGTTTGTGGTAGCTTATAACCTTAACATGCTAATATGGATACAACCATAGCCCCACACCTGCTCATTTCCTTACAGAACACTGTACCTCAAATACAAATACATGTAGCCAAGAGACAAGTTTTGAGGACAAAATCATTTAATTAATAGTAACTTCCTAGCCATAGCCAATAATGCAACAAGTTTGGCACTGTCTCGTTCAGTGCGATCAGTACAGTGTACATTTCCAAAGCTGCTTGAAAGCCCCACCTTCCAGGTACAAGCTCTCCTAGTTAAAAGGCTATGCAAAACCCCTATGTGTACACGTGTATGAAGTTACATAATATACTTTTAAGTCAGCAGAAATTCCTTATAAATTGTTAATACAGGTCATACTGGTATCTAGATACTTTTAATAAGAGAAACAGTTAAAACTACATTTACTCCTAAAACTATCAATGTAGAAAACAGCTTTTATACACAGTTAACACTACTTGTTTCACCTGGTTCACCATTTCTTCAAATGCTGTTAAGTAACCAAACATTCCCATGTATGAAGAACCCCCTACCTCAATAAGATAGGCAGAGGAACCCTGTTGTTTTCTGAAAGAATAAGAAACTAAATAAAACATACAAAACAATCAGTAGGAACAGCAGAGGAGGATTTAACATTTTATATTAGTTAGCTTTATATACTAATTAAGCAATAAATTGCCTACTAGGTACAAACTTGGTTAAGCCTTCTGCCTAAGAGCAAAGTATGAAGTTTGATTTTTGAAATGTCTTGAACAATTCTTTATTGTGGAGTAGACTTAACTCATAACAACTACAGTAACTATGAACAGAGTTAACTCATAGAATTGTTTTCACGCTGTCAATATGTAGTCGCACATCGCAGTCAGAAGTCATGACATTTAGTATACTGGTCCCATATGTAGAGCACATGGCCGGTTAGTTTTTTCTCACATGCGAAGAGCTCGACCGTCATTACTGTTGTTCTTGTTCTTTATTCGATGTAATTTCTATGGATTGATGCATTACAGTATTATTCTTGTCATCTCTGCCTACACTCTTTAATTACGACTCTTGTCATCGCGACATTTATTTCACTTTTAACCTTTTTTTTTAAATGAGACTGAATCCAACACCTCTCCGTCTGGTAGTTTCATGGGTTTCATGACTGGATTTAATCTGGCATGATAGTAATATGCATGCTTATAGCGGAGCTCCGGCGGCCCAAAGGGCAGCCAAGCAGAGCCCCATACCCATATAGGGAAATAAAGGGAACCCATGAATTGATTTTCTCATGTTATTGTGGCCAGCGGTAGTTCTGGTGGGCGCGTACGTACGATGACGGCGGCGGCGGGAGTGGTGGAGTCGCGCAACATGGCGGCCATACTCCAAATAATAGGTTGACAGAGACATGCAGCCTTAGTTTACCGTGTACTTTTTTGATATATGACGTGTTATGATCAATTGACACATGTCAAATTAAGTTATCCGCTGACCAGTTTCACATGACCATATCGCGGGCTCAAGTTTATAGCTCATCGAGGTCACGTGTTTTATTAAAGTTGACCACTGACCAAGTGCTGGGTTTTGATTGGATTGCGGGCTATGTACATACATACATACATACTTTATTCGTCCCAAATGGGCTTTTCAGAATAGAGATAATTAATACTATATATACAAATAAATCAATCAACTAATCAACTAGTAAGTAAAATGGCATAATGAAACTGATCAATTATTAATTAAAAATAATCAATAAAATAAAAAAAAATAAAAATAAAATTTAAAAAAAAATCACAAATGTAAAACAATTAAGTCACAAAAACGTTTGAGACAAGGTTTCTCTTCAGGCAACGTTTGAAGTGCTGTAGTGTTGGTTTCAACTTAAGAGA
Source organism: Platygyra sinensis (assembly GCA_019787425.1). Lineage (NCBI taxonomy): Eukaryota > Metazoa > Cnidaria > Anthozoa > Scleractinia > Merulinidae > Platygyra > Platygyra sinensis. The sequence goes on from JAHPZR010048506.1 coordinate 7,494, forward strand.
AGAATCCAGTGAATTCCAGAGTTTGACTGTCCTGAAGATTATTAAAGTATTATTATGTCAGGTTTACTTGTTGAAAACAGAGCCGGGTTTTTCGGAAGCCTGTTAACTCTAATCCAGGTTTAAAAGTAAACCCCATTATAACTGTTTCTTCTCAGCAAATGTTTTTGTTTTGTGTATCGGTTTTGTGATTATTAAACTCAAAATAGAAAGCCAAACAAAACCCCACCGCAAAGTTACAAAACTCAAATCAAAATTAATTCAACCTTATCCTGGGTTAGCCTAATCGGGGCTACAGGAGCTCCGCTTTTAGGGTGACCTAAATCTATTTAGAAAACAGTCCTAAGAAAGCACGCGAACTGATTGGTTAAAAATCGTGTTTGTATAACTCGATGGAGACACAGAAATAGCGCGTGCTGTTGACGTAGTGATGGCGCGAGCAAAGAGAATTTACATTTTGAAATCAAAATTTAACAAGTTGTTTTCCTTTCTCTCGTCATGGTGTTTTCTGAAAGAAATAGAAAACATGTATTTCGTGTTTCTATCGAGTTATACAAACACTCGTGAAAATTTGGGAGAACTCGAAAAAGCTGTGGAAACACTCGCCTGTGGCTCATGTTCCCACAGCATTTCTCATTCTCCCAAACTTCCACTCGTGTTTGTATAACTCGATAGAAACACGGTACATGTTTTCTATTTCTTAAATATTATTGTTAAGTAGCTATACTTACAAACAGATAATTTAACTGTTACAGTAGTTATTGCATAGCATTATTAATAACAGTAGTACTTAACTACTAGTTATTTTAAATATGTAAATTTAATCATAAAGTAAATAAGAAAAGCAAGTGAATATGTGCCAGATCGACATTGTTGTAGTTTCTATTCAGTATTTTTTGTTTTTAGAGAGCCACTAGGGGGAATACTTTTATAGTTATAATAGGTGTCACCCTCTTTAAATAAAGGTTATTATTAAGGATTTCATACAATGAGTTGTAAGGAACTGTTATATTCAGCAAGAAATGTAAGTAAAGTATTGTATTGAAGATAGACTAAGTAACCTGTAATTGGCAATTATTGAATTCGGCTTTTGAGGATATAAAGAATTCTGCAGATCTAGCCTTCAGCCTCAGTGAATAACACCCTCGAAGATCTGCAGAATTCTTCACATCCTACAAAAGCCAAATTCACTAAATATTCATTCGAAATACTGCCCCGCTCTTAAAGGAGTTTTCCCATTTCACTCAGTTTTTCTGCTCACCAAAAATAACACAACCATGTCCCCAGGTTTTCTTGGTCAACAGTCAATCAACCTGCAGTGGCCTGAACTTTTGACCTCATTTTAACGTCATGGTTCAATGCCACAAAATGTTTGACGTCAGTGGTTCAATAGGACAGAGTTCTTTCCAAATTTGGTCAACAACAGCTTGTTATGGTGAATTATGCACATGGTTTCAACCAATCAGAAACAGGGAAACATTTTGAATGAATAATAATGCAACTTATTGTATTTTCAGTACATGTAACTTTATTCAGTTTTATACTGCCAGCGTAAGTAACCTGCATTGTAAGTAACACATGTATTGTTCAGTATTATATAAGTAGAACATAGCAATGAGACATGCATTGTAAGTAATGTTTGTAGAATTGTGTATATATATTTTTATTATTAAAAAAATTATAAAAATAAAACAGGACAAAATAAAAGATATCAGCAGAAGCCATAATCGGGGACGGAGACCGTAAGCGCGCGCAATTTCTAGTATTGGGGTTGGCGCCATGATATGGGACAATTTTTCTATTTTTAGAACAAATTGCGCCATCGCCTGCGGCACACGCGCGCACATTGCTGCGAGGATTTTCGCGGATGTCGCGCAGGGGAAATGGCGTCCGAAATTCCCGAAATCGTTTATGCTTTTGGATCCTTTTGGCCCATCACTCAACGCCTTCATGGCTGTTGGAATTTTGATTAAGTATTTACGCCGTAAGTTGCTCCAGTCTGAGTGAAGACGGTGCCTAATTTAGGTATGTCCCGCTTTTTATCTCTGACCAAGTTGAGTTACGTTGCTCCTTTTACGACAACTTCACATTACTCCAATCTAAATTTCACATATGAAGAAGATTAACAGCTTTTCCATAACACAGAAGAAAAAAGAACTAGTTGGATATAGCAGCGTTTAGGCCCAATAAGTGACAATAGGTTTATGTCCGTAGATGCTGCTTGGTTTTGTTTGTGTAAATCCAATAAATTGTCTGTTGTCGATGAGTAAGAGCGCCCGCCGATGCGTGTCTTGCACAGCTAGTAAAACATGACAAATTGGACTTCGCACTTTGGTGTGAAACGTATATCGAACTCATATAATATCTCTAATGTTTATGGTTGATTAATGTTTGAGAACATATTAAAAGCTTAGCTGAAAATATGTGAAAACAGCAGAAATAATCAGAAAAGTTACGATGACGCTTGTAATCAAAACTCGAATAAAGATTTCGATTGAGTTAAAACTCCTTGTCTATTTTATTTTCGCAGCGAAAAAAAGAAGAAACACACATGCACTATGCAAATGAACTACTCGTACGCGTCAGACAAAAACTTTTGCAAACTAGCCAAACGAGCAGAAACAACAAGAAACTATCAAAAACAGGTTTTGGTTATGATTAAGCATTGTTTGGCAAACTCACAAATTAACAGCTCGATACCGGAGTAAACAGTGTTCTTACAGAACTCTATACAATAAACACAAAAGTTTACGCTTACAACTAGCCGGCGAGCGGATTTTATTCATTCACAGCGCCAAATTAAAGAAATTCTCGACCTTGAAAAACACACCTTTTCCATTAAATCAGAGCATAAACGTACATAGAAGAGCCCTGCTTCTTCTTCTCTGCCTTATTCCCTGCCATTGCTGTGAAAAATCGGCAAGAGGATATCGCAACTCTCACAATTTCATCACACAACGTGACAACATCCACGCGAGAGGCCAAGACACGTGCGTGGATCAGCGCGGATATATGACGTCAGGATGGCGCAATTTGTTCTAAAAATAGAAAAATTGTCCCATATCATGGGTCCACGCGCATCCCAAGACTTACGGTCTCCGTCCCTGATTATGGCTCCTGATACCAGCCAATTTTAAGACCAAGGGCAGCATTTTCAAGCCCAGGATAAATGGCTGTATGCATGCTACTTACAGCTTTTCTGCCAGCTTTATCATCGTTTGTTTGAGACCTGATTTATACTGAAGTGGTGGAACAACAATAACATGACTTCCAACCATTCTCTTTAAAAGAAGATTTTCTTTACATCCAATGTCTGTAATCTGTATTGTTAATAGCAACAAGAAAACCTTGATCAGAAATTATCAATTTTAATTAACTCATTCACATGGACTTCAATCTGCTGGAAGTCATTGAGTGTCTCGAGAATTACTGTTAAACAACAGTTAAATCATGTTCTTCCCGGTTTTGTAGCAAATTAGAGAACTTCCCAATCCAAATTTAACTGGCAAAGGCAGTACTCAAAATGTCTTGAGAATTTAATGGTTCATCAAGAGATCTTATGAGATCTACAACAGGCAGCAACGCGCTGAGATAAATGTTTTTTAAACATTTTGGACAAAATATATTCCCCCTTTTTCCTCAAACAATTGCTTTTCTTAACTACACAGACCAGCGCAGAGCTAATTACTGCACAACATTGAATTCAGGGCTGGGGTCAACAAGGAATGTCACAAACAATCCGGGGAGCGGTTTCTTGTGTCTCGGTAGTTTGGCTTTCCTCGCGAAGAACATCCAGGGTGTCGTAATCGATAGTGGACAGGTCTTCGTTCTCTCTTTCCGGTTCCGCGGCGCCCTCGGCTGAAGTTTCACATTCGGGAATAATGGCATTCAGCTGGTGAAATGAAAAAAAGGTTATTCAACAGACTGTCAACGTAACATATTTCACAGCCAGAGTGGTTATACACAGTTTTGCAAATTTTCAGACAAATTTTGGCAACGCACATATATCGCCGAATATCTGTTATGTGCGAAATAAATTATATGCATCGCACTAATTTAGTGACTAGCATGAATTATCTATTAAATAAGAGCAGGAAATTGAAAACTGGAAAAATGAATCAGTAAAGATTAGCAGTTGTTCGAATCTAGAAGCAATAATAAACTGAATGCAATTATGGGGCGTCCGAATCAGGAACAAAGTAATTTTTTTTACGATTTTCTTACCAAGTCAAATTGATTTTCTGCGGCCTGTCCCTCCAGTACTTCGAGGCGTCTTTCCAGGTTCGAGGCATCAGAACGTGTGATGAGGCTCTCTTTAATTTCTGACACAGAGGTCTGCATGTTTTCTAGGAGCTGTAAGCAGTTAACATGCAATGTCGATTAGAGAAGAATTATATACAGATGTAGGCAAGTCTAAAAAAGGGAGCTGCAGGGTTATTTTTTGAGCCACCCATAACATATTTCGCGTATCTATTTAAAATAAAGAGGTTTCGTTATTATATGACTTTACATCGAGGTTTTGTTATGCATATAAGTCGCGATGAATGGCGTAGCACCAGCTTAAGAGTGAACTTTCTTTTACTCGCGAGCTGAGTAGTAGAAAACGAACGAGTAAAATTAATTTACAGTAGGTTATTTGTATCGGTTCTGAGATTTCTTTCGTGCAATAATCGTACATAATTACAACAAACAAAGCCGGCTTATTAAAAGCTTCGTGTTAATAAAAATAGAGTAGTGGTAATCAGGAGCTAACATAGTGAGAAAATGGTTTGACGCTGACTATTTTTCAATGTTTCGTTCATGACGCTGACTATTTTTTAATGTTTCGTTCAAGACGTTTAGGCTGGGGCTTAAGCCTTAATCAGTAAGACTTATGCCACCAGCCGAAACGTCTTGAACGAAACATCAAAAAAATAGTAAGCGTCAAATCAAGTCTCACTACTTCGCGAGAATGTTTGCCTCGATAAATTTTATGCCTGCACAAATTTTGTTTAGTAAAGCAAAGCTATCTTTGGTAAGGGTTGAATATGGACCAAATTAAAGGGAATGTTTATTATATATAAAAAAATAATGCGACTTTCACACAGTGCTTAAATCTACAGACTTCTTCCTAATAACTAATAGTGTCTTCAGTGAACACGTCTAGACAAATATTACAGACATTACCTTAAAAAAGTTATCATGCATTTCCACTTGGTTCCTGAGGATCTGGGAGTTTGCTGCTTCAATACTTTCCAATTTGGTCTTCAGTTCGTAGCATTCCTCAGTCTTGGCGGAAATTAAAGCTGCTGGCGCAGAACAGAAACGGTGTCCTCGCGATGGTCTCGACCAGACGGTGCTTTGGCCTTCTTGGCCTCGCGGTTTGACTTCCACTCCAGGGCTCGCTTCTTTTGCTGGACTAGGAATTCCTCGTAAGCGGTAGATTCAGGTTTGTCCGCTGAACTGGGCTGAAACAAAAATGTGTATAATGAGAGAGAAACTGACCTGTGGACTTAAAAAGCAACGTTGGTTTCGGTTTAGTGGTTTGCTGTCTACATGATGATTATACAGAGCCCGTGTTTATTCCCTTCTTTCAATAAGCAGCAATTCTAGAAAAACGGGTCATGCCAGTGTTAAACAAAGTTTTGGTATCGAAGTGATCAAACAGCTGAGTGGTCAGCAAATCTAGCTGCATGAATTTTGTTTTAATGGAAGAAGTTACAATGAACTTACCTTGTGGCTGCTTGCCACTCTCTTTTGGAGGCTCTGACTAGTAGGCGTGGTGTTTTCTCTTTTGTCAGGGTTCTCTGACTCTGGGCTCACAGTACCAGGGAGGTTCTGTTTAGACCACTCTAAATCCTTTGTGTTCAGGACTGTAAGGTCATCTAAAAGAAAATGGGAATATTGTTAGGACTACATGTATGTGTCAATTAACCCAAGCTAATTGAGTGAATATCATTCGAAGCATGTGCTTGGCGCAACTAATAAACCCTCCACAATAACGAACACCGAACCATAAGAGGTCATTGACATAAAAGATTGGCATTGATTTTTTCCAACAAATATTCTACGAGAAAGTGTACTACTTCTTTGCCCTAACTGAAGAATAAAATTGAAAACTTACCATTCAAAGCTGGAATCTCGCCTTCCGTTTTTTGTCCGTTCCAGTTGACGGTTACCACTATTCCCACAACAAGATCAAGCTGTTTGTCAACGACAACTCGAATTGGCGCGATTCCAGTTTTTTCCTCGTCCCGGAAGTAAAAAAGCGCATTCGATGGGCGCTTGGTTGTCTGTCTGCATAGCTGTCTGATGGACATGATTACTGAACAAAGTACTGACCAGGTGATCGCAACTACCAACTAACAAGAGCACTGTGAAAATTGTTAGCTTCTTTAAGTCCTTTTATAGTGTCTAAGATCGAAAATCTCAAGGTTTAATTGGACAATTGGAAAACGATTGTTTTCAACTTAGCATATGAATGATCCACGCAAGTTTGTGTTTGCATTGAAATGAGCGGTAAATCTCAAACATATCTCGGAAGATGCGAACCTCATGGGAAACTATGCCATTTTCTTATTGGCCGATTACGATCCAAAACTTTTGAGCAAAAAACACAAGCTAAACGAAGCGCTTGGGGAAATGAAGAGCTCGTAGCGCATTAAGTGTAAAATTTATTTTTGTGAGCAATGTTTATCTTCAAATTAATTTCTCGCAAGGCAGAGGCGCTTGGTTTCTAAAGCTGCCACGAACACGGTAAGGACCGTAAGGCTTTCGATTTAATATTCACTGAGCCTTCGGCGAATAATTATTTTGGTATAATTTCAGAGTTGAACAACAGAGAATAACGGACTAGAACATAAAAAAAAACTCATACTAGTAATTACCAAGAGACTCTTGTAATTACCAGGGGTCATGGGCTCCTGTAATTACCCAATCGCCCCCCCCCCCCCTCCCCAACCTCGGTAAACGTACCATTTTGTCAATATTTGGCTAATTAGTATGTATAAAGCGTTATGGCGGACATCGGGTTTATTTGCCCAAAAGTGCGGCCAAATCTTTCGGAAATGGAAGTCAGGACATTTTTAAGGTTGGAGTAAGTAATTTTGAACCATTTGCTGGCTTATAAGGCTGAAATCATCCAGAAACAAGCTTTATTTTTGTTTTAGTGCCGAACCCCACGCGTGAATAAATTTTCGACTCGTTATGCTGTCTGCTCTGGTTTTTGTTTCTTTCTCTTTTGTAGCTGTCAAAGGTCATTTCTTCGCCTAAATCACCTCAGAAAAGTTGGAAAAAGATGTTGCCATTCAAAGTTTCGGCTCCCAAGCAATAATCTTGCTTCGAAGGCAGAGTTTTGAAGATAGTTTGTGTAACGCGTGGGTTCGGTGTGATTTCGTAATCTGAGCTTTTATATGTTCACCTAAAAGAAAAACAATAGCCGGGTGTTACGAAAAATTGTGGCGTGACTTCCGTCACTTGGAACATTCGAGTGTATGCTAATTTGATCTAGAAGTTTCGTGCATATTTAATT
>JAHPZR010048507.1:0-21556 GCA_019787425.1 Platygyra sinensis
ATTTACATGAGAAAAGTTGAGAGGTCTGTATCAAAGCAAGGTCACCTCCAGCCTCACTTGCATTCATGGCCAGGTAACTAAGCACACAACTGTAAAATGACCTATTACTGAATCTAATCAATTATGATATGCAGAGAACATTCTAGAGATCTCCAGTACTACAGGAATAATGGTGGACCCTGTGTACAACATTAAGGCAATAAGAGGGATGCTTCATGAGATGATAAACAATCCTGAGAGATTTAAAGGACACAGAATACTTCACATTCACACTGGTAACTAATAAGTGTGATAATGCTACCTTTATTCTTCAAGGAACTGAGGTTATCAGGCCAATCAATGCACGGTCTCAGCAGCATTACTCTGGGCTTTAAATATTTATCTTTTCTTGCTTGTGTTTTGTAATTACTTCATCAGAAACAATGACTGCATGAGCAGTTTTTCCTCATATAAATTTGCATAAATGATTTTGAAGTCTTGTTTTGAATTTGGTGTATTTCTTGCAGTCTCTAATGCATATTTAAACACAGGTCAATGGGAAATGTTTTGGTTTGTTGAATTTTGCACAAATTGAGCACTGAGAATAGAGTCACTCTTTAAATGAATTGATACTCACAACTTAATTCGATATTCAATTCTCAGAAGTATCAAGTATCAAGTTTTGACTTATAATTGCCCATACTGTGTAATCATTGATATATTTTTGACATGAGATCCCCTAATCTGAAGACTGCATGCATATGGCCTCTAATGAAAATTGAAGTCTCCCACATGTAGTTTCTGTTGTTCTGCTTTAAATAGGCCTTTTGCAACAGTTGGTCACGTGACGTGCTTTTCAAAAACACACTGATTAATCATTGGTAATGCATAATGTTATCAGAAATGGAAAGAACAGTTCCAAATGAGCTTACATGCAAATTTTCAGATTTATATCTTTTAAGGGGGAATTTTTATGGACGTTAAAAATTAGAAGGATTTGTATGAAAAGAAGTCGCTTTGCCCTCCAGTCACGCTCCAGTGGTTTTCCATACAAATCCTTGTAATTTTGCAAGTTTTCAAGCTGCCATAAAATCTTTGCCTTTCGGTGTAAGGGCCTAGAAATTTCCATTTTTCCTAATATTTTACCCCTCTTTCTATCTCCAATGGTTATATGCCGGCAGCTTCTTTTGGTAGTGATTAATAACAGAAAAGGTTTCTGGAGGGCAAAGCTTCCTCGCTTCCATACAAAACCTTCTAATTTTGCAATATTCAAATCGTCATTAAATCTCAACCTTATACGGCATTGGTCTGAAACTTGGTGTCCTGGTTATTTAGGTTATAACATGCTCTTTCCAGCTCTGAAATTCATTTTGTTGTAGCTAAAAGTTTAGAAATTATCGGTCACGTGACCAACTGTTGCAAAAGGCCTATTTCAAACTTTCAACTGGAAGTTCATTTACTGTATTATGAATATTGTCACTTGATAGGAGGAGTGTTTGGTTTGTATGAAGGAAGAATGGATCCATTAGTCACAAGCTGTGCAATGGGTACAAATGAAGTTCATTACTGGGGAGACTTGAATGATCCTGTGCCGTGCTGAATTTCAGAAGCGATTTCTTAATTTTCCTGCTTACATCATTGTCAAGAAGGAAGATTACATAGCAAGAATACAGATTGTCATCACCTGGATGATACTGACTCCATGTACAATACAATCCAAGACACTTTCAGAAATAAAATTAATGTCACGGTAATCTGCATCACTAATAAGAATCTGATGATTTGTTTGATCTGATACAGTATTTTGTGTATTGTGCACAAATGTGTGGGCATCCAATTAAAGGTCAGAATGTGCAGTTCCTAGAAAATATCGATACCCACCTCATGAGAAGGCATTTGAAATTCAGAGGGGTGGGGGATTGCAAACATCAATATTTTTAAAGGTAAGTAAGAGGTCAAACTGGAATCTCCATCAGGGTGGTAGTCTCCTCTGCAGCTGTTTTTGAGATGTCACGCATGGATACATCCCAACAAAACAACTGCGGAGTCGTCTACCGGGTGAGGCTGGGGAGGTTGTCGAGCAAAGCTCTTCTGTGGGCAGGGTATGACATTTGGCTATATTAGTATGACATAATAAACACTGCGAACTATACATGGTCTTGTTGGAAGAATAAATTATCCTACAGGAAGGATATCAGAGTGTCACAAATTCCTACTGTACATAATAGCATAATAGGCTTGATTTCTGCCACTCTCTCAGATCTGGCCTACGTTCCAAGAAGAGCACAGGTTCCTTTCCCGAACGCGTCTGGTAATTGAGCCTATGTTCATAACTGGACATACATGTAAAGCAAACCATATAGAACTGCCTTCACAGGGCACATTTTGTCTTTCCTTGTTGGGGGTGGGGTCAAGGGAGGGGTGGATTAAGTGGTTGTGGAGGTACTGTAAACGATATAATCAACAACTGTCTGCTCCATTTCAAATATCATTTTTTTTGCATTATTTTTCTTAATTATGCACATTGCCAATCTGTGGTTTGTGTAGGTCGTGAGTATGACATATTTTGCAGGAAACATGCCGTGGGGGGTACTCCCAAACAAAATTGGCCGGGGAGTGTGGCCCTTTTCCCAGAACCCTTACCCTATTTATGATTAAAATCTGCAATGTTCCCTGCCCCTTTTATGACCTGGCCATAAATTCCAAAACCCTATTGATGACCTGACCGGTAAATAAAAACCCTCTTTCAGACGAATTCCCCAAATTAGTTCCCTTGTCCAGACCAATGTTAAATTAGCATAAACAATTTCTGAAGGGATTTTGTTGATTTTGTTATCGACAATGACGAGAAAGTAGTTCTTAAAAAGACACCGGCATCAAGGCAAAAACTGCACCCTATTGATCGCCAAAATGGCTAAATCAACTAAAATCGATACCCTATTTATGACCAAAACGGTTGAAAAACCACACCCTTTGGGGCCCGTTTTATAGCCCATATAAGGAAGTACCCCCCCCCCTGGGAAACATGTCTGGCTATAGTTAAACATGGAAGTTTGTTCGCCGGCCAATAGCACCATCAGTTTCCCCCTTTTTTAATGGGCTATGAACAGGCTCGAAGGTTCTTAGCTGCCCCGCCGTGGCCAGGGTATATGAACAGGCCGGGACCAACATACTTGAAGCGAAAGTTATAGCTAGCGGTAGTCCTTTTAAATCTTCGTCCTGATAGGCTGCGTTACAGACGCTGCCAGCTCCGGGCTACCAGCGGGTAAATTTACATCTACAACACAGGCCTCAACCTGAGAGCTTGTTCACAAGCAACTAGCTAAGGCTTTTTCCTTAGATGTTTGACGGTCTTTGACGCGAGACCTGGTGTGAATTAAGACTGTTATAAGATCACTCCCCATCACTCCAGACAAGGAGTGTTTTGCTTTTGTTCTCGTGATAACACATTTGTTTCATTGTATTCCAGTTTCCGGATGAATGTTTTTGATCTCGTGATCGATACGTAATCAGAAATTTACCCAGAAACACCCTTAGTGCGGGAGCAGCTTCCAGTGTACTAGTAATGCTGAAGGGGATTGCTGAAGGTTCCTTACTGCTTACGAGCAGGAAAAGGTATCAAGAAGCATTTATGTTACTGACAACACGGGTAATAGACCCTTCTCCAAAATTGCGGCCGAAAATTCAAATAAGTTTAAATAAGACCAAATTAAAAGCGTATACCAGCACTAGAAAGAACACATTTACTTTAGAAACCCTGCAAAGTTTCAGCATTTCAGGTGTAACTGCCTAGAAGATGTAGGTTGAAAATTGAGAAATTTACACTCGTTTGTATGACTGGGGGTATGCATTATACCCCCAGTCATACAAACGTCTGTAAATTTTTTCAACTTACATTTTCTCAGCTGATATTACACCTGAAATGCTGAAACTTTGCAGGGTTACTAAAGTAAGGGTGTTCTTTTTAGTGCTGGTATACGTTTTTAATTTTGACTTATTTGAATTTTCGGCCGCCATTTTGGAGAAGGGTCTATAGCCAATTGCAGAAACGCGAGAGCACAAGGGCGAGTTTCTCATATTGATTAGATTAAAAATCTAAACATTTCAACTGAAATGTTAATGAATCAATAGCTACCCAACCAAGTTTAAGAGTTTTCAGCAGAAAATTGTCCAAATGGGAGCCATGCAAAAGTTGAAATTTCCATACAACCCTTATAATTTTGAGGCCTGTCTACCCAATCCATACAAACTCATTTTGGGTGATATTTGAAGAGCTACCATTTGCCATTTCCTCCTCCAGATACTTCTATTCGTGGTAAAGACTCTCAAATTTAGTTAATCTTTCATTTGAACATCTACAGTGGAACCTCGATTTAACGAAGTCGCTGGAGACCGACCAAATTTGTTCTTTAAATGGAGGGTTCGTTACATCGAAAACCTCGATATAACGAATTTGAGGGGAAACGACCAAAATGTTCGTTACATCTAGGTCATAGTTCATGATTGATTTGTAACACAGGTGACTTCTGTGGAAATACTATAATGCCAATGTCTATGACAAATAATAAGCCGTTGACTGAAAGGTTGCTGTCTCTTTACCATATGGATTAAAGGATTTGCCGACTGTTGATCTGTTCAGCGTTTGTCTTCTGTCGCGTGTTGACATTGTAATTCGTTATATCGAGGTAAATTTTACGTTTGGGATTCCGGATTATGTTCGTTATATCGAGGTTCTATTCCATACATTTTACTGCAATTTTGGTCGGGACTTAGAGTATCGTTCGTTATATCGAGGACTTCGTTAAAATAGAGGTTCGTTAATTCGAGGTTCCACTGTTCTTTTTCAAACAAATGGAAAACAACCATACTCTTTTCAGTCCTCTCAGGTTTCTGCCAATTTTCTATTGGCCGTTCCGAAATTCAGCAGGAAGCTGGGGTGAGTTTCAAATTTTAACTTATCGATAAACTGACATCACCACGCGAAAGATCATGTTGAGATTGGTCATTTGACTAAGTATGATATTTTTAGGATGAACAGAGACCAAGTTATGGACCTTGAAATAAGGTTCAAAATACATACAAACGTCTATAATTTTGAGAAAGCGTCCCCCAAAACCAGAAAAACTCTTAAAATTTATTATCAGTTTTGTGACAACTGTAAAGTCCCGTCATGCACCTACTATTTGAAAGAAACTGACATAAAAATCACTGTGTTTGCCCATTTTAAAGAGTATCACGGAAATCGTAGAAATTTTAAGAGTTTATATGATTTTGGGGGACGCTGTCTCAAAATTAGAGACGTTTGTATGGATTTTGAACCATATTTCTAGATCCAAAACTTGTTCTCTGTACACCCTTAAAGCATCATACTTGGTCAAATGACCAATCTCAACATGATCTTTCATACGGTGGTGTCAGTTTATCGATTTGATAAAATTTGAGACTCGCCCCAGTCCCTGGTGAATTTCGGAACGGTCAATAGGAAGAACATAGTCGGGAACTTCGCGTGACTTTGTACAGCCCGTCTAGACATCGAGTTGGCCAGTTGTTCTTCTTGCATAACATATATATCTCGATCCAAAGACGCTATTCTTTGTTTCATGCAGAAACACATCGCTCTTTGAGGGTCACAGCTGTATTTTTTTGGTGTCTGTGATCACAGGCGTCTCAAACTCACGATTCGAGGAATCGATCAAATATTAATGATTTATGTACGCGTATCGAGTGAGACGTGACTGACTTAAGTGCGCGGTGTTGTGTTACACATTGGGCCGTTGAGAATTTGAGCGTTCTACAAGGCATTGTATGGAATTTAAAATAACCACAGGCGGCCCAGACGTTGAATACGATTAATACGTGACATTAGTCTGTTGACGATTGCGTTACGATTTAGCCGTTTATAAGACAATTTATGGGAATGCTTCGAAAATTGCTCTAAATGCTACCTGTAGAAAATAATTTCAATAAAAATGGCTTACCTTATGTTTACATTACGTTCTTTCGATGTCTCTGGGTTCCTGGAGGTGGTTTAGAGCCATTTAGGCGAGTTTTATGTTCTGGCGGTTTGCTTGGCTCTAAACCACCTCCAGGAACCTAGTCCAGTCCCTGAACTCTTCTTTCTCCCCGCCCCATATAGGGGCTGAACCCGGGCGGGCGAAAGAAGAGTCCAGGATAACTTGCATGCGCATGCTCAGAACGAATCAATCAAAAATTACTAGGTTCCAACCACGCCGCTCGCGTCAATGTGTCGCGCAATGCTATTTTCAGCTCGCGCTCTGAAAGAAAACATTTTCTTTGACGTTGATACTGTCGTAAAAAACATAAAAACGTAAAAATCGAAATATGGTTTATCGTGGTCTGTACTCTTATCGACAACGAGTACGCATCGTTACTCGATAATCTTTTCCCAAACATTTTTTCGTATTGTTTCTGTATGTTGAGCGATTTTGCAAAAGTTTTGGAAAGGAAAGTCTGACGCGTACAAGTAGCTCATTTGCATAATGCAGCGCGTGCACTTTCAAGTCCGAGGCGGTGTTTTCAATTGCCAGCAAATCTTGGCAAAGATTTGTTTCGTTATCTTTGATATTGTGATAAAAAAAAAAAAAACAAATCGAATTTGGTTTAGCGCGGCATTGGTGAAATTCCACTGATTTGGGATTAATTGACATGTTTTTAATCAATCTGAATGCAGAAATTGTTGCTTGTATATTATCATTCAGAAAATCGCGCCACAAGGCAAATCTGGAAAGTACTTCCAAATATGGTTTTTCCCCCGATTTGGGGGGAAAAAATGGCGGCGTTCTGAGCATGCGCATGCAAGTTATCCTGGACTCTTCTTTCGCCCGCGCGGGTTCAGCCCCTTTATGGGGCGGGAAGAAAGAAGAGTTCAGGGACTGGACTACCAGGAACCCAGAGACATCGAAAGAACGCAATGTAAACATAAGGTAAGCCATTTTTATTGAACTTATTTTCTACAGGTAGCATTTAGAGCAATTTTCGAAGCATTCCCATACATTGTCTTATAAACGGCTAAAATCGTAATGCAATCGTCAACAGACTAATGTCACGTATTAATCGTATTCAACGTCTGGGCGGCCTGTGTTAATATTTAACCGATTCCTCGAATCTTGAGTTTGGGACGCCTGTGGTTTCAAGTAAAGGGAAGTGAGTTTCCGTTCAGCTGAAAGGTAAACAAGACGAGCGCTTGTAATGAGAAATTATGAAACGTAAGCACATTTATTGGTATCGCTAACTAAAATAAGGGAAAGGTTCTTAGTTACCGAAATTATTGTTGGTAAATCGATTTCATTTTGACTTTCATGCAGAAACACATCGCCTTTATAATTTGAGAATCACAGCTGTATCTTCTCGGTGAGTGCGATCAAAAGGAAACGTTTTCAACCAAAAGGACGTATTCCATTCAACCGAAAGGTAAGCTAGAATAGCGCTTGCAATGAGGAACTATGAAACGTTAGTAGATTCATTGGCATCGCTAACTAAATCAAGGGAAAGATTATTAGTTACCGAAAGCATTGTTGGCAAATTGATTTTGAGTTTACAGTCTTTCATGTAAAAAGTATCGACACGAGCTAGAGCTGAAAGCGGAAGTTTGAACGGTAGAATTCATTAACAAACCAGAAATGCTACTTAAACTGTTCGTCGCAGATTCATGGTCGTGTTGATTTGGCTTGTAAGGGAGCCTTTGGGTTTGGAAGGAGAAAATACAAATCTGAATCTTAATCCTTAAAAGGGATTTTGCGCCTTTGCTTTCTACAGAATCTAAAACTAGATATGAATCAAAGGAATCTGCACTCCAAATGGATTGAACAGATCAAAGTTATTGTAATGTTCACAACTTAGTGTATCAAAAGGAATTATGGTTCCTGATAAGTCACTGTTGTTTAAAGTGTAATGAAAGTTCAGATCGCTTCAGGATATTATTGCGTGTTACGATCTCGTAGTTTGCATTCATGTTTTATATGGTCAAATGAAGCATAGTCGGGTAATAAATTCATTATCCTTTCTCAAGTTTGTTTATGTATTTCTAGCCTAACATGTATGCCACAGTTAATTCATTTGTTGTTCATTTCGGGAATCATTTTCAACCCTTCCAATATTTTACTGATGACAACAACTTTGTGAGGGAAGTTTGACTAATTGATAAGGCAAGCAATGTTTGAAAAACAAACAATATATCTCCTTAATTAAGAGAGAGTCCACCTGAGGACCATGCAGGCAAGTTTACAGTGCATATCACCGATTCCCCTGAAACTTGGCACACTTGTACAACATCACTAGTACATTAACCAAGTGGAACCGTTTGGTTTAACTGTCTATTGTTTTCGAGATATGTAAATCAAACTATAAGACAATGAAAAGTGCTCAAATTTGGAGTAAAAATATACATTAAGTTTGATCACTTGTTGCAAGCTAGAAACAATGAGAAATGGCATGACATTTCTACATAACATAGTTCTAGTCTCTAACAATAAAACAACGTTGACTAAACATCTGGGGCTTTTATCATTTGGCCAGAAGCTAAATTTCAGCTGCTCTTAGTCAAGTCATATCTAAACAGTTGGGTCTCAAAAGTCGTTGTTTATAGAGATGCGGCGTTTTTTCAATCGAATTCGAAGCTATCTAAACTCTTGCCAAAGAAATGATCTTTCAGTTTAAACAGTAAAAATTCTGTAAAGGACTCTGTAGGAAAAGCTCACTTTGCATCAAACTTGTTTGTTTGTGACTATATGCAAATGAGCTTGACAAGGAAGTGCCGTCAGAATAGAGTAGAAATAAATAAAACGTTACTCAACGAGAAGCGAAACATCGTTATGAAACATTTTTTAACTCTAATTTCGTTATTTTGCTAGTATTTAAGCTGCTTTTAGCTGGTTGGCATAGCTAGTTGGAAGGAAAGCTGCAACCGTTATAAGTTATCATACAAACCTGCTGGTCGTACTCGTACCGAGGTGAAGAAGGCCGCACTGCCTTCAAGGTTGAACGACGTAGCTCGTTTGACAGCCAATCTTCATTTTGTTGTATTTTCAACACCATAATAATTTTGCTGAAAAGATGTTATCGAGCCACTCGGCGAGCTTCGCATCCAAGAATTTTAACACCGACTTATTTTACTATCCAGCCGCGTGTTTTGTTCAAACATTGAAAACATTTTTTCTCCACAACGAAATCTTATATTACTTATCTTTCCCATGTAATGGACACCACCAGAACATCTTTTGCCTTTTAGCTTGTTAGTAAAACAACAGCTTGGAATTGCAATGTTCAGCTGAAACGCCGGATTGATTGCGTGACAGAGTGCTTCACTTGTGACGTCTTACAGCTGTTATTATACATTGTAGTCACCATCTGTCTTCTCATTGACTAAAACCCTACAGTTAATTCTGGGAAACAGCGCAACCTACGGGTGTCTTGAAAACAAAGACCCCTAAGACCCCCTAAGACCCTCTAAGACTCCCTAAGACCCCAAAACTTGAAAACAAAGACCCCCCATATTTTTGGGGCTCCAGAATTACGACCACCCGGTTACCAATGCGAAAGTTGAGCATTGGCGACATGAGTTTTGAGGTTACTTTTAGCATCTTGGACTGGCATCCAAGGAACTGGTTTCGTTTTAAATCGAAAAACTTTGTGTTTGGTTTTAATCAAGAAACTTACCCCATATCTCTTCGAAGTTTTAAACATCCACGAAAAAGAAATTAGATCAAAAATGAAGGAAAGATTACTGTTTAATTGCCCCCAAAACAATATAATCCACGCAATGTAATCAATATTTGGCGGCGCCATGTTTTCAGCAGTTTCCGACAGCTATACCACGGGCGCATGGCAGAAACAAATTTGTTTTCGCATTTTGCATGACTTTTTGACGGCTTCGTACAGACAGCAGGTGAATAGGAAGTCTCCAGACTAAGAGAGCTATCTATTTGACGAACACTCCATTTCAACTAAACGACATTTTATGTCTTTGCACGTGGAATCTGACTCGATTTGTGATCGTTCAGGAGTGGGAATGTTTTCATACGAAAAATTATCTTGAAAACCTCGCGTTTTTGTGTTTTGCTTTGAAGGAAAAATATTATTGACATTATTTTTGCGAACACATTTTCCACCTGGAAATATTTCGGTCGCCCACGGTATACCTAGCAGTTGAAACCGCCGAAAACATGGCGGCGCCAAATGTCGATTACATTACGTGAATTTTATTGTTTTGGGGGAAATTAACAGTAATCTTTCCTTCATTTTTGATCTAATTTATTTTCCATGGAAGTTAAAAACTTCCAAGAGACAAAGGGTAAGTTTCTTGCTTAAAACCAAACACAAAGTTCTTCGATTTAAAACGAAACCAGTTCCTCGAATGCCAGTCCAAGATGCTAAAAGTAACCTCAAACCTCATGTCGCCAATGCTCAACTTTCAGTCGCATTGGCGACCGGGTGGTGGTAATTCAGGAGCCCTAAAAATATGGGGGGTCTTTGTTTTCAAGTTTTGGGGTCTTAGGGGGTCTTAGGGGTCTTTGTTTTCAAGACACCCGCAACCTACAGATTATTCACTAATCTGTACCTACAGATTAGTGAATAATCTGTAGGTTACGCGCGCAAAGAATGATTTCCAAGAGCAATGTCAAGTTCACGGACAGCGAGGTAAGAATGGCTTCTCGATATGTTTCATCGATAATGCGTTTGTAGTTATTTCTTCCCAAAGCAATGGTATAATAAGACAATTATATTAGATTCGGGTTTTTGTGATATCCGGGAATAATCCAAGGTCTCGGTTAGTGCTGAGGCTGCCTCAGCACTATCCGAGACCTTGGATTATTCCCGGATATCACAAAAACCCGAATCTAATATAATTGTCTTATTATACCATTGCTTTGAAGAAATAACTACAAACGCATTATCGATGAAACATATCGAGAAGCCATTCTTACCTCGCTGTCCGTGAACTTGACATTGCTCTTGGAAATCATTCTTTGCGCGCGTAACCTACAGATTATTCACTAATCTGTAGGTACAGATTAGTGAATAATCTGTAGGTTGCGGGTGTCTTGAAAACAAAGACCCCTAAGACCCCCTAAGACCCCAAAACTTGAAAACAAAGACCCCCCATATTTTTAGGGCTCCTGAATTACCACCACCCGGTCGCCAATGCGACTGAAAGTTGAGCATTGGCGACATGAGGTTTGAGGTTACTTTTAGCATCTTGGACTGGCATTCGAGGAACTGGTTTCGTTTTAAATCGAAGAACTTTGTGTTTGGTTTTAAGCAAGAAACTTACCCTTTGTCTCTTGGAAGTTTTTAACTTCCATGGAAAATAAATTAGATCAAAAATGAAGGAAAGATTACTGTTAATTTCCCCCAAAACAATAAAATTCACGTAATGTAATCGACATTTGGCGCCGCCATGTTTTCGGCGGTTTCAACTGCTAGGTATACCGTGGGCGACCGAAATATTTCCAGGTGGAAAATGTGTTCGCAAAAATAATGTCAATAATATTTTTCCTTCAAAGCAAAACACAAAAACGCGAGGTTTTCAAGATAATTTTTCGTATGAAAACATTCCCACTCCTGAACGATCACAAATCGAGTCAGATTCCACGTGCAAAGACATAAAATGTCGTTTAGTTGAAATGGAGTGTTCGTCAAATAGATAGCTCTCTTAGTCTGGAGACTTCCTATTCACCTGCTGTCTGTACGAAGCCGTCAAAAAGTCATGCAAAATGCGAAAACAAATTTGTTTCTGCCATGCGCCCGTGGTATAGCTGTCGGAAACTGCTGAAAACATGGCGCCGCCAAATATTGATTACATTGCGTGGATTATATTGTTTTGGGGGCAATTAAACAGTAATCTTTCCTTCATTTTTGATCTAATTTCTTTTTCGTGGATGTTTAAAACTTCGAAGAGATATGGGGTAAGTTTCTTGATTAAAACCAAACACAAAGTTTTTCGATTTAAAACGAAACCAGTTCCTTGGATGCCAGTCCAAGATGCTAAAAGTAACCTCAAAACTCATGTCGCCAATGCTCAACTTTCGCATTGGTAACCGGGTGGTCGTAATTCTGGAGCCCCAAAAATATGGGGGGTCTTTGTTTTCAAGTTTTGGGGTCTTAGGGAGTCTTAGAGGGTCTTAGGGGGTCTTAGGGGTCTTTGTTTTCAAGACACCCGTAGGTTGCGCTGTTTCCCAGAATTAACTGTAGGGTTTTAGTCAATGAGAAGACAGATGGTGACTACAATGTATAATAACAGCTGTAAGACGTCACAAGTGAAGCACTCTGTCACGCAATCAATCCGGCGTTTCAGCTGAACATTGCAATTCCAAGCTGTTGTTTTACTAACAAGCTAAAAGGCAAAAGATGTTCTGGTGGTGTCCATTACATGGGAAAGATAAGTAATATAAGATTTCGTTGTGGAGAAAAAATGTTTTCAATGTTTGAACAAAACACGCGGCTGGATAGTAAAATAAGTCGGTGTTAAAATTCTTGGATGCGAAGCTCGCCGAGTGGCTCGATAACATCTTTTCAGCAAAATTATTATGGTGTTGAAAATACAACAAAATGAAGATTGGCTGTCAAACGAGCTACGTCGTTCAACCTTGAAGGCAGTGCGGCCTTCTTCACCTCGGTACGAGTACGACCAGCAGGTTTGTATGATAACTTATAACGGTTGCAGCTTTCCTTCCAACTAGCTATGCCAACCAGCTAAAAGCAGCTTAAATACTAGCAAAATAACGAAATTAGAGTTAAAAAATGTTTCATAACGATGTTTCGCTTCTCGTTGAGTAACGTTTTATTTATTTCTACTCTATTCTGACGGCACTTCCTTGTCAAGCTCATTTGCATATAGTCACAAACAAACAAGTTTGATGCAAAGTGAGCTTTTCCTACAGAGTCCTTTACAGAATTTTTACTGTTTAAACTGAAAGATCATTTCTTTGGCAAGAGTTTAGATAGCTTCGAATTCGATTGAAAAAACGCCGCATCTCTATAAACAACGACTTTTGAGACCCAACTGTTTAGATATGACTTGACTAAGAGCAGCTGAAATTTAGCTTCTGGCCAAATGATAAAAGCCCCAGATGTTTAGTCAACGTTGTTTTATTGTTAGAGACTAGAACTATGTTATGTAGAAATGTCATGCCATTTCTCATTGTTTCTAGCTTGCAACAAGTGATCAAACTTAATGTATATTTTTACTCCAAATTTGAGCACTTTTCATTGTCTTATAGTTTGATTTACATATCTCGAAAACAATAGACAGTTAAACCAAACGGTTCCACTTGGTTAATGTACTAGTGATGTTGTACAAGTGTGCCAAGTTTCAGGGGAATCGGTGATATGCACTGTAAACTTGCCTGCATGGTCCTCAGGTGGACTCTCTCTTAATTAAGGAGATATATTGTTTGTTTTTCAAACATTGCTTGCCTTATCAATTAGTCAAACTTCCCTCACAAAGTTGTTGTCATCAGTAAAATATTGGAAGGGTTGAAAATGATTCCCGAAATGAACAACAAATGAATTAACTGTGGCATACATGTTAGGCTAGAAATACATAAACAAACTTGAGAAAGGATAATGAATTTATTACCCGACTATGCTTCATTTGACCATATAAAACATGAATGCAAACTACGAGATCGTAACACGCAATAATATCCTGAAGCGATCTGAACTTTCATTACACTTTAAACAACAGTGACTTATCAGGAACCATAATTCCTTTTGATACACTAAGTTGTGAACATTACAATAACTTTGATCTGTTCAATCCATTTGGAGTGCAGATTCCTTTGATTCATATCTAGTTTTAGATTCTGTAGAAAGCAAAGGCGCAAAATCCCTTTTAAGGATTAAGATTCAGATTTGTATTTTCTCCTTCCAAACCCAAAGGCTCCCTTACAAGCCAAATCAACACGACCATGAATCTGCGACGAACAGTTTAAGTAGCATTTCTGGTTTGTTAATGAATTCTACCGTTCAAACTTCCGCTTTCAGCTCTAGCTCGTGTCGATACTTTTTACATGAAAGACTGTAAACTCAAAATCAATTTGCCAACAATGCTTTCGGTAACTAATAATCTTTCCCTTGATTTAGTTAGCGATGCCAATGAATCTACTAACGTTTCATAGTTCCTCATTGCAAGCGCTATTCTAGCTTACCTTTCGGTTGAATGGAATACGTCCTTTTGGTTGAAAACGTTTCCTTTTGATCGCACTCACCGAGAAGATACAGCTGTGATTCTCAAATTATAAAGGCGATGTGTTTCTGCATGAAAGTCAAAATGAAATCGATTTACCAACAATAATTTCGGTAACTAAGAACCTTTCCCTTATTTTAGTTAGCGATACCAATAAATGTGCTTACGTTTCATAATTTCTCATTACAAGCGCTCGTCTTGTTTACCTTTCAGCTGAACGGAAACTCACTTCCCTTTACTTGAAACCACAGGCGTCCCAAACTCAAGATTCGAGGAATCGGTTAAATATTAACACAGGCCGCCCAGACGTTGAATACGATTAATACGTGACATTAGTCTGTTGACGATTGCATTACGATTTTAGCCGTTTATAAGACAATGTATGGGAATGCTTCGAAAATTGCTCTAAATGCTACCTGTAGAAAATAAGTTCAATAAAAATGGCTTACCTTATGTTTACATTGCGTTCTTTCGATGTCTCTGGGTTCCTGGTAGTCCAGTCCCTGAACTCTTCTTTCTTCCCGCCCCATAAAGGGGCTGAACCCGCGCGGGCGAAAGAAGAGTCCAGGATAACTTGCATGCGCATGCTCAGAACGCCGCCATTTTTTCCCCCCAAATCGGGGGAAAAACCATATTTGGAAGTACTTTCCAGATTTGCCTTGTGGCGCGATTTTCTGAATGATAATATACAAGCAACAATTTCTGCATTCAGATTGATTAAAAACATGTCAATTAATCCCAAATCAGTGGAATTTCACCAATGCCGCGCTAAACCAAATTCGATTTGTTTTTTTTTTTTTTATCACAATATCAAAGATAACGAAACAAATCTTTGCCAAGATTTGCTGGCAATTGAAAACACCGCCTCGGACTTGAAAGTGCACGCGCTGCATTATGCAAATGAGCTACTTGTACGCGTCAGACTTTCCTTTCCAAAACTTTTGCAAAATCGCTCAACATACAGAAACAATACGAAAAAATGTTTGGGAAAAGATTATCGAGTAACGATGCGTACTCGTTGTCGATAAGAGTACAGACCACGATAAACCATATTTCGATTTTTACGTTTTTATGTTTTTTACGACAGTATCAACGTCAAAGAAAATGTTTTCTTTCAGAGCGCGAGCTGAAAATAGCATTGCGCGACACATTGACGCGAGCGGCGTGGTTGGAACCTAGTAATTTTTGATTGATTCGTTCTGAGCATGCGCATGCAAGTTATCCTGGACTCTTCTTTCGCCCGCCCGGGTTCAGCCCCTATATGGGGCGGGGAGAAAGAAGAGTTCAGGGACTGGACTAGGTTCCTGGAGGTGGTTTAGAGCCAAGCAAACCGCCAGAACATAAAACTCGCCTAAATGGCTCTAAACCACCTCCAGGAACCCAGAGACATCGAAAGAACGTAATGTAAACATAAGGTAAGCCATTTTTATTGAAATTATTTTCTACAGGTAGCATTTAGAGCAATTTTCGAAGCATTCCCATAAATTGTCTTATAAACGGCTAAATCGTAACGCAATCGTCAACAGACTAATGTCACGTATTAATCGTATTCAACGTCTGGGCCGCCTGTGGTTATTTTAAATTCCATACAATGCCTTGTAGAACGCTCAAATTCTCAACGGCCCAATGTGTAACACAACACCGCGCACTTAAGTCAGTCACGTCTCACTCGATACGCGTACATAAATCATTAATATTTGATCGATTCCTCGAATCGTGAGTTTGAGACGCCTGTGATCACAGACACCAAAAAAATACAGCTGTGACCCTCAAAGAGCGATGTGTTTCTGCATGAAACAAAGAATAGCGTCTTTGGATCGAGATATATATGTTATGCAAGAAGAACAACTGGCCAACTCGATGTCTAGACGGGCTGTACAAAGTCACGCGAAGTTCCCGACTATGTTCTTCCTATTGACCGTTCCGAAATTCACCAGGGACTGGGGCGAGTCTCAAATTTTATCAAATCGATAAACTGACACCACCGTATGAAAGATCATGTTGAGATTGGTCATTTGACCAAGTATGATGCTTTAAGGGTGTACAGAGAACAAGTTTTGGATCTAGAAATATGGTTCAAAATCCATACAAACGTCTCTAATTTTGAGACAGCGTCCCCCAAAATCATATAAACTCTTAAAATTTCTACGATTTCCGTGATACTCTTTAAAATGGGCAAACACAGTGATTTTTATGTCAGTTTCTTTCAAATAGTAGGTGCATGACGGGACTTTACAGTTGTCACAAAACTGATAATAAATTTTAAGAGTTTTTCTGGTTTTGGGGGACGCTTTCTCAAAATTATAGACGTTTGTATGTATTTTGAACCTTATTTCAAGGTCCATAACTTGGTCTCTGTTCATCCTAAAAATATCATACTTAGTCAAATGACCAATCTCAACATGATCTTTCGCGTGGTGATGTCAGTTTATCGATAAGTTAAAATTTGAAACTCACCCCAGCTTCCTGCTGAATTTCGGAACGGCCAATAGAAAATTGCAGCAGAACCTGAGAGGACTGAAAAGAGTATGGTTGTTTTCCATTTGTTTGAAAAAGAACAGTGGAACCTCGATTGTAACGAACCTCTATTTAACGAAGTCCTCGATATAACGAACGATACTTTAAGTCCCGGCCAAAATTACAGTAAAATGTATGGAATAGAACCTCGATATAACGAACATAATCCGGAAGCCCAAACGTAAAACTTACCTCGATATAACGAATTACAATGTCAACACGCGACAGAAGACAAACGTGAACAGATCAACAGTCAGCAAATCCTTTAATCCATATGGTAAAGAGACAGCAACCTTTCAGTCAACGGCTTATTATTTGTCATAGACATTGGCATTATAGTATTTCCACAGAAGTCACCTGTGTTACAAATCAATCATTGAACTATGACCTCGATATAACGAACATTTTGGTCGTTTCCCCTCAAATTCGTTATATCGAGGTTTTCGATATAACGAACCCTCCATTTAACGAACAAATTTGGCCGGTCCCAGCGACTTCGTTAAATCGAGGTTCCACTGTAGATGTTCAAATGAAAGATTAACTAAATTTGAGAGTCTTTACCACGAATAGAAGTATCTGGAGGAGGAAATGGCAAATGGTAGCTCTTCAAATATCACCCAAAATGAGTTTGTATGGATTGGGTAGACAGGCCTCAAAATTATAAGGGTTGTATGGAAATTTCAACTTTTGCATGGCTCCCATTTGGACAATTTTCTGCTGAAAACTCTTAAACTTGGTTGGGTAGCTATTGATTCATTAACATTTCAGTTGAAATGTTTAGATTTTTAATCTAATCAATATGAGAAACTCGCCCTTGTGCTCTCGCGTTTCTGCAATTGGCTATAGACCCTTCTCCAAAATGGCGGCCGAAAATTCAAATAAGTCAAAATTAAAAACGTATACCAGCACTAAAAAGAACACCCTTACTTTAGTAACCCTGCAAAGTTTCAGCATTTCAGGTGTAATATCAGCTGAGAAAATGTAAGTTGAAAAAATTTACAGACGTTTGTATGACTGGGGGTATAATGCATACCCCCAGTCATACAAACGAGTGTAAATTTCTCAATTTTCAACCTACATCTTCTAGGCAGTTACACCTGAAATGCTGAAACTTTGCAGGGTTTCTAAAGTAAATGTGTTCTTTCTAGTGCTGGTATACGCTTTTAATTTGGTCTTATTTAAACTTATTTGAATTTTCGGCCGCAATTTTGGAGAAGGGTCTATTACCCGTGTTGTCAGTAACATAAATGCTTCTTGATACCTTTTCCTGCTCGTAAGCAGTAAGGAACCTTCAGCAATCCCCTTCAGCATTACTAGTACACTGGAAGCTGCTCCCGCACTAAGGGTGTTTCTGGGTAAATTTCTGATTACGTATCGATCACGAGATCAAAAACATTCATCCGGAAACTGGAATACAATGAAACAAATGTGTTATCACGAGAACAAAAGCAAAACACTCCTTGTCTGGAGTGATGGGGAGTGATCTTATAACAGTCTTAATTCACACCAGGTCTCGCGTCAAAGACCGTCAAACATCTAAGGAAAAAGCCTTAGCTAGTTGCTTGTGAACAAGCTCTCAGGTTGAGGCCTGTGTTGTAGATGTAAATTTACCCGCTGGTAGCCCGGAGCTGGCAGCGTCTGTAACGCAGCCTATCAGGACGAAGATTTAAAAGGACTACCGCTAGCTATAACTTTCGCTTCAAGTATGTTGGTCCCGGCCTGTTCATATACCCTGGCCACGGCGGGGCAGCTAAGAACCTTCGAGCCTGTTCATAGCCCATTAAAAAAGGGGGAAACTGATGGTGCTATTGGCCGGCGAACAAACTTCCATGTTTAACTATAGCCAGACATGTTTCCCAGGGGGGGGGGTACTTCCTTATATGGGCTATAAAACGGGCCCCAAAGGGTGTGGTTTTTCAACCGTTTTGGTCATAAATAGGGTATCGATTTTAGTTGATTTAGCCATTTTGGCGATCAATAGGGTGCAGTTTTTGCCTTGATGCCGGTGTCTTTTTAAGAACTACTTTCTCGTCATTGTCGATAACAAAATCAACAAAATCCCTTCAGAAATTGTTTATGCTAATTTAACATTGGTCTGGACAAGGGAACTAATTTTGGGAATTCGTCTGAAAGAGGGTTTTTATTTACCGGTCAGGTCATCAATAGGGTTTTGGAATTTATGGCCAGGTCATAAAAGGGGCAGGGAACATTGCAGATTTTAATCATAAATAGGGTAAGGGTTCTGGGAAAAGGGCCACACTCCCCGGCCAATTTTGTTTGGGAGTACCCCCCACGGCATGTTTCCTGCAAAATATGTCATACTCACGACCTACACAAACCACAGATTGGCAATGTGCATAATTAAGAAAAATAATGCAAAAAAAATGATATTTGAAATGGAGCAGACAGTTGTTGATTATATCGTTTACAGTACCTCCACAACCACTTAATCCACCCCTCCCTTGACCCCACCCCCAACAAGGAAAGACAAAATGTGCCCTGTGAAGGCAGTTCTATATGGTTTGCTTTACATGTATGTCCAGTTATGAACATAGGCTCAATTACCAGACGCGTTCGGGAAAGGAACCTGTGCTCTTCTTGGAACGTAGGCCAGATCTGAGAGAGTGGCAGAAATCAAGCCTATTATGCTATTATGTACAGTAGGAATTTGTGACACTCTGATATCCTTCCTGTAGGATAATTTATTCTTCCAACAAGACCATGTATAGTTCGCAGTGTTTATTATGTCATACTAATATAGCCAAATGTCATACCCTGCCCACAGAAGAGCTTTGCTCGACAACCTCCCCAGCCCTCACCCGGTAGACGACTCCGCAGTTGTTTTGTTGGGATGTATCCATGCGTGACATCTCAAAAACAGCTGCAGAGGAGACTACCACCCTGATGGAGATTCCAGTTTGACCTCTTACTTACCTTTAAAAATATTGATGTTTGCAATCCCCCACCCCTCTGAATTTCAAATGCCTTCTCATGAGGTGGGTATCGATATTTTCTAGGAACTGCACATTCTGACCTTTAATTGGATGCCCACACATTTGTGCACAATACACAAAATACTGTATCAGATCAAACAAATCATCAGATTCTTATTAGTGATGCAGATTACCGTGACATTAATTTTATTTCTGAAAGTGTCTTGGATTGTATTGTACATGGAGTCAGTATCATCCAGGTGATGACAATCTGTATTCTTGCTATGTAATCTTCCTTCTTGACAATGATGTAAGCAGGAAAATTAAGAAATCGCTTCTGAAATTCAGCACGGCACAGGATCATTCAAGTCTCCCCAGTAATGAACTTCATTTGTACCCATTGCACAGCTTGTGACTAATGGATCCATTCTTCCTTCATACAAACCAAACACTCCTCCTATCAAGTGACAATATTCATAATACAGTAAATGAACTTCCAGTTGAAAGTTTGAAATAGGCCTTTTGCAACAGTTGGTCACGTGACCGATAATTTCTAAACTTTTAGCTACAACAAAATGAATTTCAGAGCTGGAAAGAGCATGTTATAACCTAAATAACCAGGACACCAAGTTTCAGACCAATGCCGTATAAGGTTGAGATTTAATGACGATTTGAATATTGCAAAATTAGAAGGTTTTGTATGGAAGCGAGGAAGCTTTGCCCTCCAGAAACCTTTTCTGTTATTAATCACTACCAAAAGAAGCTGCCGGCATATAACCATTGGAGATAGAAAGAGGGGTAAAATATTAGGAAAAATGGAAATTTCTAGGCCCTTACACCGAAAGGCAAAGATTTTATGGCAGCTTGAAAACTTGCAAAATTACAAGGATTTGTATGGAAAACCACTGGAGCGTGACTGGAGGGCAAAGCGACTTCTTTTCATACAAATCCTTCTAATTTTTAACGTCCATAAAAATTCCCCCTTAAAAGATATAAATCTGAAAATTTGCATGTAAGCTCATTTGGAACTGTTCTTTCCATTTCTGATAACATTATGCATTACCAATGATTAATCAGTGTGTTTTTGAAAAGCACGTCACGTGACCAACTGTTGCAAAAGGCCTATTTAAAGCAGAACAACAGAAACTACATGTGGGAGACTTCAATTTTCATTAGAGGCCATATGCATGCAGTCTTCAGATTAGGGGATCTCATGTCAAAAATATATCAATGATTACACAGTATGGGCAATTATAAGTCAAAACTTGATACTTGATACTTCTGAGAATTGAATATCGAATTAAGTTGTGAGTATCAATTCATTTAAAGAGTGACTCTATTCTCAGTGCTCAATTTGTGCAAAATTCAACAAACCAAAACATTTCCCATTGACCTGTGTTTAAATATGCATTAGAGACTGCAAGAAATACACCAAATTCAAAACAAGACTTCAAAATCATTTATGCAAATTTATATGAGGAAAACTGCTCATGCAGTCATTGTTTCTGATGAAGTAATTACAAAACACAAGCAAGAAAAGATAAATATTTAAAGCCCAGAGTAATGCTGCTGAGACCGTGCATTGATTGGCCTGATAACCTCAGTTCCTTGAAGAATAAAGGTAGCATTATCACACTTATTAGTTACCAGTGTGAATGTGAAGTATTCTGTGTCCTTTAAATCTCTCAGGATTGTTTATCATCTCATGAAGCATCCCTCTTATTGCCTTAATGTTGTACACAGGGTCCACCATTATTCCTGTAGTACTGGAGATCTCTAGAATGTTCTCTGCATATCATAATTGATTAGATTCAGTAATAGGTCATTTTACAGTTGTGTGCTTAGTTACCTGGCCATGAATGCAAGTGAGGCTGGAGGTGACCTTGCTTTGATACAGACCTCTCAACTTTTCTCATGTAAA
>JAHPZR010048508.1:0-5000 GCA_019787425.1 Platygyra sinensis
AAAAACTACTAGCCAAAATGGAATTTTTACTAGTCTGTGGCTAGTTGGCTACCGTTACTCTCGAGCCCTGGTTAATGCATTTGAGGACATTGTGTTGTGTTCTTTGGCAACACACTTAACTCTAGCAGGGCCTCTCTCCACCCAGGAATACAAATAGGTACTGGCTAATTTCATGCTGAGGGGTAACTCTGTGGTGCACTAGCATCCCATCCCAGTCAGTTCAAGCTACAGCAATCAGAGATAGGTGCTGGCCAGCAGTTATAGCTAACACATTTTAGGCTAATTATCAAGCTCAAAGAATTCCATGCATGAACTTTTCATACCTTTAAAACATCCTCATGAATATTCTGTACCATCTTGCCCATAACAACCTCAGCATTGTTACCAAACACTTTGTCCACCATGCTGTGAACCCGCTCACAAAGTGGGATCACATCTTGAAACACATCTGCAGCATAGAACTGCCCCTAGTGAAACATTAAATACACAGTTTAAGTAACATTAAAATAAGTTAAAACTCTAACCAATTTGAGGTACATATTGTAGGGCAGGACAATTACAAAATAATATTATGAAAGAGTTCACCTCAAGACTAAATTTTTATAACGGCCACTTTCTTTTTGCGCAACAAAACATTTAATCAGACAATTTTATTCTTAGGAATTTAAATTAAAACAACCAGACTTTAGTTGCCAACTGCTTTTTGAACTAAATGGAGTTGTAGTAAAACTTGTGCATAAAACCCTAGAATGCAATCATAAAAATGAAAGCTATTGTACTGTACTTTCATTATTTGTACTTTTGATCACACAGTATATGTACATGATAATTCTAACTCCAGTTTATAATAGGGTTGTCAAAACACAATGTACTACCAGTATGTGTAGATATGATCATTCAAATACACCTGTAAAAGCAATTGAGCCACACTTTAAAGAAGCATTATTCTATACAAGGTACTGCAACCCAGTCCATGATTTGGGTAGATGTGACTAAAATGCAAGCGGCTAACTGTGAGGTCATTCAAATGAAAGATATCGAGTATAAATTTAAATCAAATTAGAATAAATTTACTAGCATTCTATCATGATTACCATTTTCATATTAGCTACACTACTCACTATCTACTCAGTATGTAGATAAAGATTTGAATGACTAGAAGATTAATACTGAAACAATTACTTTTAATTATTCACCTTCGAAGACTTGACAATAAAGCAAATTGAATACTTAGTAAATACCTTTTGACTTTGCTTGATAAAAGAATCAATACACTGAGAGTAGCCCTGTACAGATGGAGTAAACATTACATAAATTTTGATTTAACAACCAAGTATGTTAATTAATTCATTCATTCATTCATTCATTCATTCATTCATGTGTAGTCTTGCAACTGAAACCAGAATTTGACCAAAAATAGCCAGGGTTTAAGGGCAACTTGCAATGATTAAGTGAATGTCATTCTTCCAAGAGAAATGACAGAAATGTAAGATATCATTGTACTTCGCATAACAGAGAACTTGATAATTTTCACCATCAAAAATAGTGAAAGCTGTTTTTCCTTTATTCCTGATCTAAATAAAGAAGCTAGTCAATAGCAAGACAGCTATGCCTCAAAATACTCCTACAGTATGTTTCTCTCATGCTTTTCAAATTCCTGCAAGTGTCCATAACTCAATAGATGCACACCTAAAACATGAACCAGTCATAGTGATATTGAGTACAAATGAAGGGGTGCAGGCGGGATAAAAGCCCTAAGTGACTCTTGATTTCACGTCAAATTCTCCTTTTCTGTACAAGGAAATGAAAAGCAATTTGCTAGGAGAATCTTGCAGTTTATCAGACATCATTTAGGCTCTTTTCCACACACCCCTTCAAATATTTCACAAATTAGTTGTAGTGGAAGAATGGCTATTTGAAAGGCCGCGAAGAAAAAAAGACAAAGAACGCCTGATCGCAGGTTTAACTATAGGAAGACTACAGGAAGAAGAAAACTTCAGCTCAAATGTAAGTTTTGCTTTGTATTTCAGCGTTCCTTTGCTGATGAATTTTCCGTTTCATGCGCTTTTTTTCGGCATGAGCAGCATGTTAGCTTAAGGCTTTCTCTTTCTGTGTTGTCAGATATAATCATTTCATGGAACGAGCAGTTTTGTACTAAAAAAGTAATTTCACGTACTAGAAACATTTCAATCACCGATGTAGCCGATTTGCAAAACATCCAACCTCTCTCTCTAGCCACTTTTCATTGAGTTTAGTGCAAGTCGAGATTGTTTCCCTTGGCCTAACACCGCTAACCCTAACCCTAACGTGTCCTGACCTTAACTCTAACCTAAACCAAGACACTGGTGCTAAGTCTAAGCGCTAGCCCTAATCCTAAGCAATAACCCTAATTCTGAGCGCTAGCCCTTACCCTAAGCAATAACCCTAATTTTGAGTGCTAGCGCTAATCCTAAGCAATAGCCCTAATTCTGAGCGCTAGCCCTAACCCTAACCCTAGAAGCAATAACCCTAATTCTCAGCACTAGCCCTAATCCGAAGCAATAACCCTAATTCTGAGCACTAGCCCTAGCCCTAGCCCTAGCCCTAAGCAATAACCATAATTCTGAGCGCTAGCGCTAATCCTAAGCAATAACCCTACTTCTGAGCGCTAGCCCTAACCCTAACCCTAAGCAATAACCCTAATTCTCAACGCTAGCCCTAATCCTAAGCAATAACCCTAATTCTGAGCACTAACCCTAACCCTAGGCGATAACCCTAGGCCTGGACGTTAACTCTAAGCTCGAGCCATAACCCTGACCCCAAACGCTAACCCTAACCTTGTTCCGTAAGCCTAACCTTCAACACTAACCCTAGTTTCGAGCGGTAACCCTAACCCTAAATCCAATAAAACTGGGAACTCTTAACCCTAGGAGTTAAAGTCAGCATTTGAAAAAACTTAAAAGAAAAACAACGCTAATAGTATTGTGCAACAAAGCAGTTCCAAAAGACGCGCGCGGACTGTGACAAGCAAGTGTTTTGCATACTTTATTTCTGGAATACGCAACAGAAACGAGGGGAAATAAGTGCAAGGCAGGTATAAACAAATTGGCATGCAAAGTTTGGAGCTGTTTTGGCCAATTTCGATTTTAGCAAAAAATCAAGGGGACATTCTTGCACGCGGCCTTTCATTTGATCATTTCAACTTTTCCGTTTGTCCATTTTCATTGCAGACAGCCTAAAGCTAGAGGGCTGTAAAACAAGCTGTATGTCTGCATGACTTCAACAGCCTATGGCCTCCAATCTGACCTATAATAAGTAGCCCAAGACAACACATACCTTAAATGGAAGTAAAGTTTCAGCACATTTTCTCATCCTAAGAATACTTCCCTGATGATGGGCATCTTCAAATTCTTTAATCAGAGCCTCTTCCACTCGATCATGACACACTGTACAAATCAATGCAATGCAAAATAAATATATTTAATTCCCTGGTTGGGAGGTTCTGTATAGTGAAAAACTGTGACAGACGTCTTGAAAATGCTGACCAAGGCTTGAGTTTCCAGACTAAAGCCACTGTATGAACCACCCATACCAAAGTATAGTATATAAACCATAGCCAGTAAAAAACATATTTCATTTTTCATTTCTCTCAAACCACTTTGAGCCGTTCTTTCAAGTAAAAAGTCTCATATAACTTTAATAATTTTTGACATGGTAAGATAGGAAAATCCAACCACACTTAAGGTTAATCAGATTATAGGTTATATTTCCATACTTTCTTACAAAACATAATTATATAGATACATTTACCTACCCATTAGCTTAGCATTATCAATTTTCTTTTTTTATGTTTAAACAAAATCTTAGTACCTGTAAGGATTGTGGCATTTAAGATAAAGGGTGTGGCTTCTTGTTAAAGGTGAAGGGCTCTATATACAATCATGGGAAATCAGAATTTTACTTACTTTTTATTCTGTCTTTGACAATCTTGAACCTTCAAACAAAAGAAAATCTGATTTTTTAGTTGCCATGTTTGTTCATTATGTAAAATTAACATGTAGTTAAAAAAAAATAATTTAGAAATTCAGGCTGGACTTTCTGCACAGATCACTCCTACAGCTGTACCTTTCGGAAGGCAGTTCTTGAGCAATCAGGGACAACTTTTGTATTATATTTGCAGCTTCATGAATCTGCAATCAAATAAATAATAAAACTTTAAAAAAGCAGGCTCCATTATCTTTCCTTGAAGGGTCTTAAAAAACAAAATATTAAATAATCTCTAATTACTACAAGATAAGAAATAAAAATATTACTACTTAAAAGTGACATATTTAGCTAATAAACAATTATTTTGAATTTGATTGATGCATAACTGTGTATTTCTAAACCAACTCTTAAAAATAGATAAATTTCTCGTTCCATCCTGAATTTGATATAATTGAGGAATGGATAGTATAAAGCTCAAAAATTAAACAGTTTTTGGCAGGAAATTTGTGCCTGCAGCTGAGGATAATTTTTAAAACAAAATTTTCAAACATTATTAAGTTCCAATTAATTCTGTAATGGATTTTCTGGAATTTTGGCTGAATACAACCCTCATAGTATTACCCTATTCTGAACAGGATTCTGTTCATCTTAGGTTATCTTTATACCTCTATGGTACCAGGGTAGGCATGAGAGTTCACTTCACTCTGGTTCACAGTGACTCTCATTACTCAAGAGTCATAGATGAAGATATTTAACCTTAAACATACCTGAAATTGGTTTGTAAAAACACTTGAATCCAATTTTCCAGTGGCAAATGCATCAAAGTGCTCCATGAGTTCCTGAGCCTCAATTGCCCGTGAGCGTGGAGTGTTGATTCCCTCTAATTGGTCTCCCAAATGAACAACCTTAGTGGCAACATAATTGATTCTGTCATCTAGTTCTTGGAAGAGGCCAGAGGCAGACTAACCATGAAGAGAGAAACCCCAAAATTTGTTAGAAAAATATCATGTTAAATAAGTTGAACTTGAAAATAA
>JAHPZR010048508.1:10000-22500 GCA_019787425.1 Platygyra sinensis
GTTAAGCGCTCCCTTTCAGTTAAAATCCAAGCCAAATTCATCTCCACAGCGCACGCTACAAAGCTCTTTATCGAAGAAAGCTAGCCATCCGGGCAGACACATCATGCTGTCGGGTCCAACCATGAACACATTCGAAGCCCGAGTGGAGTGCCGGGCTAACAAATTGACCCTGACCAGGGTATGGGAGCGCACAGTTCAAGACACTCCATGTACTTTGCTCCAAGGTCCCATAGGGACATTTTTGTACAGGCCGCCGACGGAGCATTGTTATGACAAGCCAATCAAAGCGAAGACTAGACGTGTTTATAAGCCATGTCTATAAGCCATTCTGACAAGGTACCGCGAATGTTCAGCAATATTCAGTGCATACTTACATCTTGCAATCGACCTTCATTCCCCCGACTCTTTGTTAAGCAGAATCTCCACAAAAAAATTTGTCTATTTCAGATCTTTTGCAAGATTCTAACATAAAGTAGATCACCTCTGTTTATTAAGCGATACGTCACGAAGAATTTTGTATTCGAGATCACGAAAGGGTTTTCTCTGAGAGGTATTGAAAATACATCACATTTGTAAACACGTCTAGTCTTCGCTTTGATTGGCTTGTCATAACAATGCTCCGTCGGCGGCCTGTACAAAAATGTCCCTATGGGACCATGGAGCAAAGTACATGGAGTGTCTTGAACTGTGCGCTCCCATCCCCTGGTCAGGGTCAATTTGTTAGCCCGGCACTCCACTCGGGCTTCGAATGTGTCCATGGCTGGACCCGACAGCATGATGTCTCTGCCCGGATGGCTAGCTTTCTTCGATAAAGAGCTTTGTAGCGTACGCTGTGGAGATGAATTTGGCTTGGATTTTAACTGAAAGGGAGCGCTTAACCCTGTACTATAATTCTGCGGAGGAATTGGGGCGGCTGGCATGCTTGTAGTGTTTTTTTTCGCTTCGAGCGGGAGTCAGTCCAGAATCGAGTGTGTAGCCTTTACTCTTTCTTAGGAGAGGTAACTCGAAAAGCGATAACTCGCTTAAAAGGCTACGGATCGCGCTGAAAAGCAAGATGACAATAGCAAAGACAACAAGGCATTGAGGTAAGTCATTTTTATTGAGAAAATATCAAAATTTCAGCTAAAATTTCTATTAACGTTTTTTCCTATACAAACCTTTGTAAATTCAAACCGTTGAAACATAACACCTCCAAATGTTGAAAGGCCAGAGTCAGACAGATTCACACTTCGCGTAATGAAACTCGGTCGTTATGTAACAGTAGACGACGGCGATAACTATGTCACGGAACGATCGCATAATTAAAGATTTAAAAAATAATAACTCCTTACAACGAGAGCTTGGGCCGCCTGTGGTGTATACTGTTTTAGGAGCATTTTCATTAAAGCATTAAAGCATTAAAGCATGGACACCAAACGATAAAATAGGATGATGCAAATTACTCATGCAGTTACAATGACCACATTTTGACGCCTTGTAACCACATCAGAGTAAGGTAAACCTATTTTAAGTCTTTCTAAGAATTAAATGGAAAGCAATTTTCAAAAGAGCTGTTTGAGGTGTTATTTCCTTAAAAAATGATTCTGTACTGACAGAGCGAAAGAGCCAACTTTGTATTCTTAAAGGCCTTAAAATGAAAAAATACATACCTCAAACTCTTCAAATGTTGCCATTTCGCGATAGAAAGCAAGGAATACTCCCAGAGAAATTATATCGCTAACGCCGAGTTTTCACGAAAACACCTCCTCAGTCCGCCATGTTTGTTTTTTAGGCGCCGTGACAAAGTGGTACCCAGACTTCAGTGTAAAACCTTAATAGGAACGCCTTGTAGATTGTTTGCACAGGATTTGGAGGCTTTTCTAGCACTGTTTGTAAAAGGTATTGGGTTACTTCATCTACTTCTTCCCACCTGGTTCATGAGAGGGACATCTTATGGAAGTTTTAAGGCAATAAGTTATATCGGCATTCCACATTTCTAAATATTTAGCACTTCCGGGTGAAGCGGTTGTTGTGTGACACAAATCGCACGCACGACTGAGCTTTATCAATGCAAGAACCTGATGATCTGAGACTTGTTGATAATGATGCACTCTCAGTTCCCGATCTGAACGAGATGGCACAAGCTCCTAACAGCTCTGCGGTAACAGAAAGCACAGTGAATCTGACAGAAGATGACAGCGAAGGGTGATAACTGTTTTCCGTTTAGGACTCTCTTGTTCCAATGTTTTTGGTCGTGTAGAAGCTGACGTAAATTTACATGAAAATTTCATACAATGTACATCAGTACAGATACATGTTAAGTGTTAAAATTTCATTCACTGCCATGGGTTCTAACTCGATCAACTTGAAAACTAAGGGGGTAAAGTCAAACATCGTTTGATTTTGCAAAATAGTGAATTGAACGGGAAAATGTCAACAGTGCATCAACTGAATAGAGCTGAAGCGAGAAACATATTCAAATACATTACTTAGGGTCTCCAATTATAATCATAAGATTCATCAAATCTCGTTGTTTAGTTGTCGCTGATTATTCTATAGGTCAAATAACGGACACAGAGAACAACTGTGTGAACTTCTACACAGTCACAAAGCTCAATATGCCATCATAGCATTGGTTGTTGTGGATATGATCATTGTTATTGCAGAATTACTTCTGGACTTAAAAGCTATTAAAGGTGGGAGACCAAGCAGTTTTTAGGATATTTTTATTTAATAAAGTAGCATCACATCTCCCACTTTTGCTGTCAGAACATTCATTTCAGGGTGGCATATATAATTTATAGCAGTAGTTGTATGGGGATCCAATAGAAATGTATTAATAGACAAGTATGTTAATAGACAAATTATTAAGTCTGTATTCATTTACAATTCTATTTTAATTTAATTTTGTGTGTATGTCGGTCTGTGAAGTGTGTGCATTCCCATTCAAAGGTTCCCTTATATTTGTCTGACAGCTAGCTAGTCCCTGATTTACTCTTTGGTTTACCTACAGGGGCAGATCTAGAGGGAGGGTGCTGGGGGTGTGCACCCCCCCCCCCTCCCGAGATGAAGCCTTCTTCGTATTTGCTTTAAAATTTGTTTACCTCACCGGTCATTGACGTCGTCATTCCTTAGAGGTGCACCCCTCCTAAGAACAATCCTGGATCTGCCCCTGGCCTAAGTAACATCTATAATTGGTTAGTCTAACATTTTGGTTAGTCTAAAAGTACTTCACTGAGTTAGTTTTCATAGCATTCCTATACTATTATTAGCCTAAACACCTGGCACTCTTGTTCTCTTGTTTGGTTAATGGTCAGTTTATCCTGATGACTCATAGATACAAATTAAAATTGGTCTCACCTTAAATTCTTCATTGTAGAATTTAACAATAATTACTTGTATCCTTCTTGCTGCAGTTCACCATGACAACCCTGCACCACATGCCTTACATTACATCAGTATTGCCATCCTGTCAATTTTCATGATTGAGGTATAAATTAGCAACTTTAAAAATATAACTTTTTTTTCTGTCTTACCCGCTGAACAAAAATGCTTTTTCTAATTGACAAATTCCTTCTTGCTGTAAACAAAGAATTTCTGCATTATTCTTGATTGATCTTAATGAAAAAGGATTTTTAATTTGAATATCAAGTTTAAGGTTGCCATTGCAACTTGTCACAATCACTTCAAATAAGGAAAGAAACTTCCTCTTGTTATTTGCATTATTGTATAGCTCCTTTAATACTGGGAAAGGAGGAATTATCCACCTTTGGTAACTTTGTCATCAAATTATTTTGAATTTTACTGATTCAAACTAAGCCAGTCCTGTAGTGGACTTTTCTTAGCCTGAAACATCTTTAATCTCTCAAACTACTTTTTTACAGTTGTTTTTGAAGATCTATGCTATGGGGCTCACATTTTTCAAACACAAGATGGAGGTATGTTTATTGGTTGTAATTTTTTCGCTATAGTCAGCTAAAAACCTGAGCTTCAACACTATCCACCTCATTTAGGGGTACATTGTACCAGCAATTCTGGAAAACATTTTCTACTTTGATTAAATTTGACTGACAGGTGTCAATTTTTCTAACTGGGCTCTTTGTGAGTAGAACGCTTGGAAAATGTGACAAATATTCTACAATGTTCATTTGAAGAAAATGTCCATACCCTTTCATAGAGTCATTAGGTTCTCAAAGGCTACATCTTCAAAAGGAAATGTAAATTTAAACTAGAATCTCTAGAAATGTGGATTGGGAGGTTTAAACCCAAAAACCCTAAGTGGGGAGGTTTTCATATTTTCTGCTGCTGCCCAATGGAAAATACTGTAGGACTTTCCTTATTTGGCACTAAGTTAGATTTCAGTAAGAATTCAATGTGTTTTCATTCTTTCATCATTTGGTAGGTATTTGATGGGATTGTAGTAATAGTTTCATTTTCCCTGGACGTAGCCTTCAGGTTTGTAATTGTTGTAGACTTGATATATTATTGTTAATTGAGATTATCTATTTAAGGACTAAGTCTTGTTCTTGCGATACTTTTCCAATATTTAGTTTCTAGTTTTTACAATTAACAGACAGCGTGTTTTGCTATAGGTGAAATGATTATCTTGTGTATATTTGCCGACTTGTTTGAGCCAGGTTATATTTGAATGGCCCTTTCAGCCAGTCTGGTTTGGCTAGATCAGTATGACCAATTGTCTTCCCAGCATAGTTTTCAGAGTCACAAAGGCTTGCTTGGTCACCACTAAGATAATCTGGTCTCAGCAGTAATAGGTCCTTTGCATGATCCGGTCACATGGTACAGAATAAATTAAGCTGGGACGCAAATAACGCAGTGGGACTTCCAAAATAAAGGAACTCGTACCAGTCCAGCCCAACTTTCCTTTTTTTTCTGAAAGTCCCACTGCAGTATTTACGTCCCAGCATAATATTTTGTACCATGTGACCAGATCATGCAAAGGGCCTATTATTTATTATCAAATCATCAGCTACGGGGGGGAGGGGGGGGGCTCTGATGTACATGTTCTATCACTCTTACAGCTATTGTTTTACATGATACAGTCACAGATCAAAGAAATTAATCAAATCAGAATTATTGATAACTTAGTTAATGACCATGTATTTCTTCTTTCAGTGGAGAGGAGGGAGCGGTAGATGGAATAAGTCTTATCGTTCTCCTTCGACTGTGGCGTGTCACAAGAATTGTCAATGGTAATACCTGATTTGTACTATATAACTGATTTTTTATAACATATGTGCAGTTGCCAAATTTTAAACTGAAAATATACCCTGCATGGGCAAACTCTATGTGGGTTTAATGTTGTGATTTAGTAGTTATGCAGTTGAAAAATTTTCAACAGGAATAGTTCTGTCAGTGAAAATGCAAGCAGAAAGAAAGATTCAATTGTTGGAGAAGGAAAACACTGAGCTGAAGGAAGAAATTGAACAGTTAAAAACCAAGTGTGCACAATTTGAGGTACTTAACGCAATAATATATTATGATAATCATCTATAACTAATAACATTTGTTAACAGGGATTTGAATATTAAGAATAAATTCTGGTTTCTTTTATTTTCAAAGCATCTCTCTTTTCTCATTCTCCCACCAACTCCAGACTTTCTGTCTCTTCCTCCCAGGTTTCTACTTTTATGCCCCCCTCCCACTCCTCTCCCAGTGGATTGTGGACTGACTGGGCTTTGAACTCAAGTCTTCCAATGCAGAGGTGTTTACTGTTGTTGTTATTTTGTTTTGCAGGCTGAATTGAAAACTGTAAGAGGTGATGCAGCCTCTGCAACCTAATTATTGACAGCTAGACAGATAACATTGAAATGGACTAACAACCTGTGATAAGAGAATTTTTTAGTTGGTACGTACAGGACAACTCGGATTAATATTAATCTGCGGATTATAATAATAATAGATTATAATATGGTTATTATAATCCGGTAATAGATTATTATAATCCATTAATAGATTATTATAATCCTGTAATAGATTATTATAATCCAGTAATAGATTAAGGCACGGCAAAAACTTGGAAGGATTAGATTATTATTAATAATAATCATCCGGATTAATATTAATCTCTATTATAATCCTGACCAGAGCTATGACAGACAAACTACAGACATTACACGCTGAACAAGCAGAACAAGGGACTGACGGGACATAACACTGATCACATCAGTCACACGATCACTTGCATATGTTAGAGCTGGTAGCGATGTTGAGGCTAGAAGTAAATGAAAAGGAACAAGCGCCTCTGGGCCAGCGAATCCGTGCGGTCGGCATGTGTTTTTACAAGAAAGGGGACCTTAAGAAGGGGAATAACTACCAGCTGCGTAGGAATCGCGACAACCCCAAAGACATTAACTGTTTCGAGGTTCGGAGCCAGCATATCAACTGCCGACTTCTACTACTAAAAATAAAAATAAAATAACGTATAATAAGGAGTGCTGTTATTGACTAAATGTAATTAAGGGTTTTGTTCACAAACTACTAGAACAAGTAGCAAATTCATCATGGTTAGAATAGAATATTTTCTTTATTGAGAGACTTGTACAAATTTGAGCTATGTGGGATTATATTTATCAGATTAATATTAATCCTAATCGTTTAAGGTACGGCTTGAAGCTCAGTTATGGATTATAATAATCTATTACTGGATTTAATATTAGGATTAATATTAATCTGATTAATATTAATCCTAATTGATTAAGGCACGGCTCAAACCTCAGTAATAGATTATAATAATCTATTACTGGATTATAATAATCTATTACTGGATTATAATAATCATTAAGATTAATATTAATCCGATTAATATTAATCCGAGTTGTCCTGTACGTAGTCCACAATGGGGCAGAAAATACAACCTTAGGGGATGCTTGTCGGAAAATTGGAATTAAACTTTAAGGGAGACTAATCTGGGTGTGGCCCAAACTTTTTGACCTCTAAAAGATACCAGTTTAAAATAGCAGACTGCCTTTTTCATTATTTCTTCAAGTGCATCCCTAATAAAAAGAAACACATATACACTACCTACCCTCCTCAGGTTCTAAGCTTACCATACCAAATGAACTGAGCAAGTTGCTCGCGCAGGTTGCAACTTGCTCGACTCGAACTGCCAACCAAAATACCAATGTTCCGGCGGAAGTTTGCAAAGTTCCCATCAAAAGAACACCCGGTTTGACTGTAAACATGATCTAAATAGTTACCTAAATAGAGATAAGAGTGATCTAATTTGGGTGATGTAGCAGCTCTCCTAAGGTCTCACATGATTGGCTTGCTACCCTTTGAGAGTACAATAGAACAAACAACAGAAACAATGCCCCTATCCCTAAAACAATAACAGCTGCTACAATGATAAAACAAAAGCAACTTTGGACAGCTGCTACACTACTGTCTAATTTTGGTGAATTGTATTCTGTACAAGTATCCCAGAGAGCAAATTATGCACTGGTGAAAACAAATATTTCCAGACAGACAGGACCATATGCAGTATGATAAAAACCAAATAATTTCAACCTAGGTTAATTTGCATCAAAGGGGAAAAGGGAGTCCGGACCAAAAAAGTATTACACCACCAAATTTCAGTGGGCAAATTTTCATTGATTGCTTGTGAGGCTCAGAAGAGATGAAGGTGGACTACAAATGCAGAGAGCAGGTATTCAAGTGAGTATGAAAAAAATGATAGGGGAGCTATAGGGTTAGGATTAGGGGGAGGGGGTTGATATGGGAGCTAGGCAGGGTACAGATGGTATGGTAAGCTTAGAACCTGAGGAGGGTAGGTAGTGTATATGTGTTTCTTTTTATTAGGGATGCACTTGAAGAAATAATGAAAAAGGCAGTCTGCTATTTTAAACTGGTATCTTTTAGAGGTCAAAAAGTTTGGGCCACACCCAGATTAGTCTCCCTTAAAGTTTAATTCCAATTTTCCGACAAGCATCCCCTAAGGTTGTATTTTCTGCCCCATTGTGGACTACGTACAGGACAACTCGGATTAATATTAATCGGATTAATATTAATCTTAATGATTATTATAATCCAGTAATAGATTATTATAATCCAGTAATAGATTATTATAATCTATTACTGAGGTTTGAGCCGTGCCTTAATCAATTAGGATTAATATTAATCAGATTAATATTAATCCTAATATTAAATCCAGTAATAGATTATTATAATCCATAACTGAGCTTCAAGCCGTACCTTAAACGATTAGGATTAATATTAATCTGATAAATATAATCCCACATAGCTCAAATTTGTACAAGTCTCTCAATAAAGAAAATATTCTATTCTAACCATGATGAATTTGCTACTTGTTCTAGTAGTTTGTGAACAAAACCCTTAATTACATTTAGTCAATAACAGCACTCCTTATTATACGTTATTTTATTTTTATTTTTAGTAGTAGAAGTCGGCAGTTGATATGCTGGCTCCGAACCTCGAAACAGTTAATGTCTTTGGGGTTGTCGCGATTCCTACGCAGCTGGTAGTTATTCCCCTTCTTAAGGTCCCCTTTCTTGTAAAAACACATGCCGACCGCACGGATTCGCTGGCCCAGAGGCGCTTGTTCCTTTTCATTTACTTCTAGCCTCAACATCGCTACCAGCTCTAACATATGCAAGTGATCGTGTGACTGATGTGATCAGTGTTATGTCCCGTCAGTCCCTTGTTCTGCTTGTTCAGCGTGTAATGTCTGTAGTTTGTCTGTCATAGCTCTGGTCAGGATTATAATAGAGATTAATATTAATCCGGATGATTATTATTAATAATAATCTAATCCTTCCAAGTTTTTGCCGTGCCTTAATCTATTACTGGATTATAATAATCTATTACAGGATTATAATAATCTATTAATGGATTATAATAATCTATTACCGGATTATAATAACCATATTATAATCTATTATTATTATAATCCGCAGATTAATATTAATCCGAGTTGTCCTGTACGTACCAACTAAAAAATTCTCTTATCACAGGTTGTTAGTCCATTTCAATGTTATCTGTCTAGCTGTCAATAATTAGGTTGCAGAGGCTGCA
Source organism: Platygyra sinensis (assembly GCA_019787425.1). Lineage (NCBI taxonomy): Eukaryota > Metazoa > Cnidaria > Anthozoa > Scleractinia > Merulinidae > Platygyra > Platygyra sinensis. The sequence goes on from JAHPZR010048508.1 coordinate 19,031, forward strand.
TCACCTCTTACAGTTTTCAATTCAGCCTGCAAAACAAAATAACAACAACAGTAAACACCTCTGCATTGGAAGACTTGAGTTCAAAGCCCAGTCAGTCCACAATCCACTGGGAGAGGAGTGGGAGGGGGGCATAAAAGTAGAAACCTGGGAGGAAGAGACAGAAAGTCTGGAGTTGGTGGGAGAATGAGAAAAGAGAGATGCTTTGAAAATAAAAGAAACCAGAATTTATTCTTAATATTCAAATCCCTGTTAACAAATGTTATTAGTTATAGATGATTATCATAATATATTATTGCGTTAAGTACCTCAAATTGTGCACACTTGGTTTTTAACTGTTCAATTTCTTCCTTCAGCTCAGTGTTTTCCTTCTCCAACAATTGAATCTTTCTTTCTGCTTGCATTTTCACTGACAGAACTATTCCTGTTGAAAATTTTTCAACTGCATAACTACTAAATCACAACATTAAACCCACATAGAGTTTGCCCATGCAGGGTATATTTTCAGTTTAAAATTTGGCAACTGCACATATGTTATAAAAAATCAGTTATATAGTACAAATCAGGTATTACCATTGACAATTCTTGTGACACGCCACAGTCGAAGGAGAACGATAAGACTTATTCCATCTACCGCTCCCTCCTCTCCACTGAAAGAAGAAATACATGGTCATTAACTAAGTTATCAATAATTCTGATTTGATTAATTTCTTTGATCTGTGACTGTATCATGTAAAACAATAGCTGTAAGAGTGATAGAACATGTACATCAGAGCCCCCCCCTCCCCCCCGTAGCTGATGATTTGATAATAAATAATAGGCCCTTTGCATGATCTGGTCACATGGTACAAAATATTATGCTGGGACGTAAATACTGCAGTGGGACTTTCAGAAAAAAAAGGAAAGTTGGGCTGGACTGGTACGAGTTCCTTTATTTTGGAAGTCCCACTGCGTTATTTGCGTCCCAGCTTAATTTATTCTGTACCATGTGACCGGATCATGCAAAGGACCTATTACTGCTGAGACCAGATTATCTTAGTGGTGACCAAGCAAGCCTTTGTGACTCTGAAAACTATGCTGGGAAGACAATTGGTCATACTGATCTAGCCAAACCAGACTGGCTGAAAGGGCCATTCAAATATAACCTGGCTCAAACAAGTCGGCAAATATACACAAGATAATCATTTCACCTATAGCAAAACACGCTGTCTGTTAATTGTAAAAACTAGAAACTAAATATTGGAAAAGTATCGCAAGAACAAGACTTAGTCCTTAAATAGATAATCTCAATTAACAATAATATATCAAGTCTACAACAATTACAAACCTGAAGGCTACGTCCAGGGAAAATGAAACTATTACTACAATCCCATCAAATACCTACCAAATGATGAAAGAATGAAAACACATTGAATTCTTACTGAAATCTAACTTAGTGCCAAATAAGGAAAGTCCTACAGTATTTTCCATTGGGCAGCAGCAGAAAATATGAAAACCTCCCCACTTAGGGTTTTTGGGTTTAAACCTCCCAATCCACATTTCTAGAGATTCTAGTTTAAATTTACATTTCCTTTTGAAGATGTAGCCTTTGAGAACCTAATGACTCTATGAAAGGGTATGGACATTTTCTTCAAATGAACATTGTAGAATATTTGTCACATTTTCCAAGCGTTCTACTCACAAAGAGCCCAGTTAGAAAAATTGACACCTGTCAGTCAAATTTAATCAAAGTAGAAAATGTTTTCCAGAATTGCTGGTACAATGTACCCCTAAATGAGGTGGATAGTGTTGAAGCTCAGGTTTTTAGCTGACTATAGCGAAAAAATTACAACCAATAAACATACCTCCATCTTGTGTTTGAAAAATGTGAGCCCCATAGCATAGATCTTCAAAAACAACTGTAAAAAAGTAGTTTGAGAGATTAAAGATGTTTCAGGCTAAGAAAAGTCCACTACAGGACTGGCTTAGTTTGAATCAGTAAAATTCAAAATAATTTGATGACAAAGTTACCAAAGGTGGATAATTCCTCCTTTCCCAGTATTAAAGGAGCTATACAATAATGCAAATAACAAGAGGAAGTTTCTTTCCTTATTTGAAGTGATTGTGACAAGTTGCAATGGCAACCTTAAACTTGATATTCAAATTAAAAATCCTTTTTCATTAAGATCAATCAAGAATAATGCAGAAATTCTTTGTTTACAGCAAGAAGGAATTTGTCAATTAGAAAAAGCATTTTTGTTCAGCGGGTAAGACAGAAAAAAAAGTTATATTTTTAAAGTTGCTAATTTATACCTCAATCATGAAAATTGACAGGATGGCAATACTGATGTAATGTAAGGCATGTGGTGCAGGGTTGTCATGGTGAACTGCAGCAAGAAGGATACAAGTAATTATTGTTAAATTCTACAATGAAGAATTTAAGGTGAGACCAATTTTAATTTGTATCTATGAGTCATCAGGATAAACTGACCATTAACCAAACAAGAGAACAAGAGTGCCAGGTGTTTAGGCTAATAATAGTATAGGAATGCTATGAAAACTAACTCAGTGAAGTACTTTTAGACTAACCAAAATGTTAGACTAACCAATTATAGATGTTACTTAGGCCAGGGGCAGATCCAGGATTGTTCTTAGGAGGGGTGCACCTCTAAGGAATGACGACGTCAATGACCGGTGAGGTAAACAAATTTTAAAGCAAATACGAAGAAGGCTTCATCTCGGGAGGGGGGGGGGGTGCACACCCCCAGCACCCTCCCTCTAGATCTGCCCCTGTAGGTAAACCAAAGAGTAAATCAGGGACTAGCTAGCTGTCAGACAAATATAAGGGAACCTTTGAATGGGAATGCACACACTTCACAGACCGACATACACACAAAATTAAATTAAAATAGAATTGTAAATGAATACAGACTTAATAATTTGTCTATTAACATACTTGTCTATTAATACATTTCTATTGGATCCCCATACAACTACTGCTATAAATTATATATGCCACCCTGAAATGAATGTTCTGACAGCAAAAGTGGGAGATGTGATGCTACTTTATTAAATAAAAATATCCTAAAAACTGCTTGGTCTCCCACCTTTAATAGCTTTTAAGTCCAGAAGTAATTCTGCAATAACAATGATCATATCCACAACAACCAATGCTATGATGGCATATTGAGCTTTGTGACTGTGTAGAAGTTCACACAGTTGTTCTCTGTGTCCGTTATTTGACCTATAGAATAATCAGCGACAACTAAACAACGAGATTTGATGAATCTTATGATTATAATTGGAGACCCTAAGTAATGTATTTGAATATGTTTCTCGCTTCAGCTCTATTCAGTTGATGCACTGTTGACATTTTCCCGTTCAATTCACTATTTTGCAAAATCAAACGATGTTTGACTTTACCCCCTTAGTTTTCAAGTTGATCGAGTTAGAACCCATGGCAGTGAATGAAATTTTAACACTTAACATGTATC
>JAHPZR010048509.1:0-17800 GCA_019787425.1 Platygyra sinensis
AAACCTTTACTAGTAATAAATAACTGCAAGCTATAGCGTGTAAACAACACACTGAATGACACTGACTAGATGCTTTGGATGTCTTTCTAGATCACAAATTTATGTAAGTGGTTTTTTGGTTTTTGTGTTTTTTTTTTTCATATTTATTTTACAGTGAACTTAAAAATAACTACACTGGGAAGTAGATCATCTTCTCTGTGGCATAAGCAGTACAACACTTCACTGCTTATTCACAGAGATTCATGGATACTCCCCAGTGCAGTGATAGCAGAATTATTAAATAATTCAGTCTCCCTGGACATGCTTTTCAGCCGTCACACAGGTAAAGAAAACACAGCTTGCACGCCACAAAAACGTAAAGCAAACTTCCCTCGAATAATTTTCAAACCCCTTACCATTGTTGTTCCTGGTGTGATTTTAATTCTTCTTCTTTTTTCTTTCAATCAACATGCTGCAATCGTCCTTTCAAGTCCATCATTTTACTGCATGACATTATTTCTTTATCAGCCATTACTCAAAGACCCAAATGATAATCTCACTGAGTTATCTTGAGTGAGCATGAGATTCATCATATTGAAAATGTCACTTCATTTTGTCATAATCTCGAATTCAAGTTTTCAGTTTAGAAATGAAATAAGCACAACAGCAGTAGCATTCGCATGCAAATATAAGCAGACACAGTGGTGGTAAACCTTCTTCATAACTTGACGACACAAACAGCAAAGCTGACCTCCACTTGGCGCAGCTCGCTCCACCAATGTTGGAGGGCAGAAGTTCCTTGATTAGGGAATCAAGTGCCTTAATCCGACGACCTTCCTTTTTAGCTTACATGAGCAGGAAATGACGAGAAAAACAGTGATGTGGTAGGTCTTCATGTCCTAATCTGTCAGCTGGCATCATCCCAAGCTCTATCCCTGTCCATAGCAATCTCAAAATCTCGTCATTATCCTGCCGATGTAAGCTATTCAATCATCTCCCGTGCAATCCCGCATATGATTCTCCAGCAGGTCATGTGGAAAATATTTTCTGCAGTTGGGGCACTGTAGTTGACTTCCCTGGCTAGAGGAGGGTGAATCTGTAAAGTCAGGCCCATCGGCAGTGACGTCCATCCCATATCCTCTTGCCTTCATTGCTTGCTGCTGCAAATGAATAAACAAATAATTTGTTAATTGAGAAAATCAATCAGTAATATTGCAGTAATGTGACGCATACTACAGTGAGACTCCTCAAGCATGTTTTTGTTTCTGCCTGGTTTTGTTAGTGAGGCATGGTGGCCTAACGATTAATGTGCTTGCCTCCAGATCAAGCTTTCTGGGTTGAGCTCTGGTCAGGGACATTGCGTCATGTTCATGGGCAAGACACTTTACTCTCACAGTAACTTTCTCCACCCAGGTCTATAAATGGGTACTGACAAACTTAATGCTGGGGGTAACCCATGGGAGGGTTCGTAGAAAAAAATAATCCTTCTGCAGGGGAAGTATCATGGATATTTTCAGGAACTATGCATTGTCCATGTTAAAAGTTCAAATTTATTACCTTTTGCCATGGTTCCTGGACTTGTGATGCACATCCCTGTGTACGGCCAGATGATGTTTGATGCCTGTATGGCACTTTAGCCTGTAATCAATGAAGATAAGGACCAGATTGAGTTAATTTGCAGTATAATGATATGGAATTAAGGAAATAAAAGGTATATGGTTAAACTCCTATTGAGGGTAGGGGATTGAACTGTATTTCAAAATCTATTACACATCACAATCAGGAAATCATATACAGTATTCTCATAACCTACCAGCATGAAACAGTTGTAATGTAGGAGAGAATTAAGGATTCAATCACTCTCACCTGCTGCTGTTGGGCTTGAGCATACATACGCTCAATGTTTTGCCTCAAACCAATATGCTCCTGCTTTAGTTGTTCATAGCGTTGAACAAGTTGATCTCTGTCACGTGAAACATGATCACGGTCTGACAAGGCTCTCACTTTCTCTTGTCTTTCAATCTTAAAGTCATTCTCATATCCTGCAAGCTGTGAAAAAATAAAACAATATTAGCCACACATCTTAAATTCTACTTTGACCCTCTGATCCTCCATGTATGGGGCAATGATCTGTGCAGATCTCCACCAAGAGTACACAATACGTATAACTGGTTCTCAAAAATTGGATGCTCCCATCTTTGAGGCAGATTTAGGGTGGTTTAGAGGGTGTGGTCAAACCCCCTAAATTACAAAATTATAGCATCATAACATGCTGGAACTTCCTACAGGGAACCACCTCTGGCAGTCTGTATCTCAAACCCACTTCTCTAACATCCTGTATCCACCCCAGCATCCGGAGTTTTAACTTTATCAAAAACTGATTCCCAATAAATCTGCTAAAGAAGGTGGGTTTTTAAAGAAAGCTTTCTGGGTGATCCTTTATTGGCAGCGAGTAAATTGACACTTACTGCAGTCTGCATGAGTTCATGTTCCATCTTGAGTTCATTAAGCGCAGCTTCTTTCTGGTCACGATGTCTTGTAATGGCATGTAGTTCATCACTTGTTTCCTTCAGCCTCTGCAGCAGCCTTTCACTCTCTTGTTGCAGCTAAGAAACAAAAGATGAATCAAAAGGCAAGTCCAGGTTAATCCAAGAACAGTAATTGAAAAAGGCACATGTCGGATTACTGTAGCAAATCAAGCTGATAGTGAATTAAATATAGCTATGTTTTATGGACACAAACTTCAAAATTTTTACTTACAGACTGTTGTTGTGCACTATGCATATCTTTTGCATCCTTTGCTGCAGTCAGTTCTTCTTTTACTTGATCACGTTCTGCTATTAATTGCTCAATTTCTTCTCTCTTAGCCTGGAGTTCATCCATAAGATTTTTTACTTTGTCTTTGAGTTTCTCGACTTCTTCTGAAGTTGTAGGTTCCTAAAAAGGTTGTAAATAAATGTGTTATTGACCATGCACAAGGTCAAGATCACTGGATTTTGGCCAAGTTCTTTTTCACGCATTTATGGACTAAGATCATCTCAGTCCATAAACACCATCTTGACCAAACAAAATAAGGACCACATTTTCTTGCAGAACACAGTACGTTATCCCGCTCTGGTAGCCCATCATAGTGTTTTTGAGTCAAGTGAATACTTTTTTTGTCTGTGTATGCATGTGCAATGTCTGTGTGACGGAATGTAAATATCCTCAGCATTACTTAAATAATTTGCAAATAACTGTCTAGAAAAGGCATTGTAACAAAGAATGTGTGTTGTTGTTATATTTTATGTTTTGTTTTCCATTTTGTTAGTTAACATAAAATCCTGACATGGCGCAGATTTTCTCTGTGAATTTGTACAATAGCCAAGGGCACAAGGCAAATTGCTTAGGGTAATTCTGATCCTTCTCTCTTCCAATTAACTTACCCTCGAAAGAAGTAACACGAACTATAAATTTATTACAATGTAAAATTAACATAGACTGTTGTTTACCTCTGGGAGACCATCTTCACTGTCGTACACACGGTTTAAAATTCTTTGGACTTCTGGTGACCTTGTGTGATGACCAAGTTCCTTCTTCATCTCTCTTAATTGCAAAATCCTATCATCCTTGAGTGACTGCAGCTCATTCTTAAGGGTGTCATTCTCTGTTACCACGGTTTCACAAAATACCTGCTTTGCATTCAAGTTCCTCTCAAGCTTTGTGACAAGTGCTGTCAGGCGCAATACTTGGTTTTTCAAACCATCTGTATTTTGTCCCTGTACAGCATCCAATGCAAGCTTAAGTTCCTTGACCTCGTTACCTTTCATATCTCGTTCATCTCGTAGTGTTATGATTATTTCATGTAGATCCCTGTTTTCCTGGAAAAGTAGAGAAATATTTTGGCTTTTTTTATTTTGTTGTTTATTGCATAATTGAAAGACTGCATCATGTCATATTATTCAGGTTCCTGTTAAGCTGAACATTCACAATCTTTATTTTTCTCCTTATCCTAAAGAATAGTTTACATTTTCCATCTCTTCTTTCTTTTTCAGCTAAAAGTTTAGTTCAACTCTGTACTGATTCATAGCTTTTGCGGAACCATAATTATATTCACCAGTTTTCTATTGAGGAAGTTGGTTTGAAGACTAATTGTGATAAACTATTTATATTATAAAACAGCACAACAGAATTGGTTCGCCCAAGGACTTGTCTTGACTGGTTTATTTATGATTGTTAATTAAAATAATGAAAAGTTATAACTTTCGCTTCCACCAGCATAATCTTAAAAATTTGCTTTGCTAAGGATTGGGCAATTTCTATAGAAAACAAAAGTTTCAGACAATAATGTCAGTCGATGTGTGAGTACGTGTCTGAACGCTTGGGCAGTGAACCAATCGCGAGGCGACAAACCATAACGGGGAATCCCCTAGCTCGATGAACAACACCTTATTCAAATTACTTTCGGTTTCAAATATGAACAAAATTAACATGAGGAAATTAACGAAAACACGTTAGATTAGCCAAACATTTTCTAATGAAAACTACTTTCTGTCAAATTTTCAGTCTGAATGCCGAGAATTTTAATCGATTTCTAGTAAAATAAGATCCTACGTGCTTACATAACTTATGCTAAGCAAAGCAGATTTTTGAATTGCGTGTGTCCGCCCTCAAACTCGGGGCACGCCGCGTCAAGGTCGAGGGAAATTTCCCGAGAATATAAAAAGAGATTACATGAAACGGAAAATGATGAGTCCGCCAAAAAATTCTGTGAAAATATTTGCTACAGAAAAAATTACATCGCCAAAGGTCTTTCTTTGCCTGAGTGTTTCAACTAGACTTGATATAAGAAATATTAAATGTTTGAATGTCATAATGATTGCGCAAAAAAAACTAACTCAGTCGATTAGCTACGCTTCGCTAGTTCCAAAGTTCGTCAATAAAATATCGCGCAAAGATTTGCAAAGCGAAAACCCAACTTTCAAGCACTTACCACAGCCAAATCAACTCCAGCCGGTCCTTTATTTGTTAAATGCTCCAACGCCTGTTTTAGTTTTGTGTTATCGCGAGTTAAAGCTTCCAAGACTTTCTTCGACACGCCAGGAGTTACAACGGCGCCCATTTGAGCGCCCGACGGTAGTTGAAGATTTAACTGTGTTATTCTGTTCTCTGCTCTTGCTAGAGAGCCTTCAAGGCGTTCATTTCTTTTCTAAGAGAGCCTTGATTTGCTGCTCCTTCTTTTGTAACTGCAGTCCCAGGTTTGAACTCCCGTTAGTTCGACGCCATCTTCTTTCTATCAGTCACCATTACTACTAGCGACTGACGAAGACGTTGATTTTCGGCCCGAACAGCTTCGATGTTTTCCTGTTCTGTCATTATCAGGCCAGAAAAGATTGTAAGTTTCGACAAATTACGGTGTTCGTTCTCTAATCTACTCAAGTCAAGAGTAATAACCTGGTTTCTGCCGTCCTTTTTCATTATAGGCTATCACAAAGGAAATTCCCAGTACGATACGCGGTACGAAGCGTGCGTATTAATCATACGGGGTAAAACCCCGGCCGCCGGGTTGACCCCGGTCGGCAATATTCTATCTAACACGCGCAATCGTTTATTTTTCAACGGCCGTCTTTGAAAAGCTTGCAGTTTAGGTACTTTTCAAATACTTCAAATCAAACATAGCATGCATTGTGTAAAATTTTATTTTGGTCTACCGAACCTTCCTAGTAGTCTAGTAGTTGCCTTCTGATCTCATTTATTTATCAAATCTTTTATTTTATTCACAACAGTGGCGGAAAGCTTCGTGCCTGTTGAACAGAACGTCATGTTTACATCCTCAATTTTCCCGTTGTTTTCTTCTTCCTTCGTTTTTACCGCTGTTATATCAAAAAAGTTGCAGAAAATAAAAGTCACGCTTCCTGAATCATTGCTGATACTGAAACAATATTTTTAAGATTAAGTGTTATCAAGGTTATTGTGACCAATATTTAGCGATATTGCTATTTCAAATTTTCCGAAATCTTCCTGCCATATACCACTTCAAAGATGACGATCGAGATGCTGCAAAAGTGGTCAGCCAAAAATTGCAAATATTGCTAGGGCTCCTAATATTGCTGGATCTCATATTCTTTTAATTGCGCTTTATCTTGTGGCCTCAGTTGAAAGGTTTCGAAATGAAAAAAGTAAAACTTGTTTTTATCAAGGGAGAATTGATATCAAATCTATGAGGGAAGTGTTTGGCCAGCCTGCGTTGCATACGAAACTAAATCCCGGTACCGTTGTTTAAGGTGCGTTTCTTTCAGGGGAATCCAAGATTAGATTTTTAAATCCGAAAAAAATCCGAAAATGGATTTTGCGTTCTTTACTAAATAGATCAATCCAAGATCTTTCGGATCATGGCGTGTCCAAGGAAACCGAAGAATCCACTTCCAGATTCTTCGGTTCCTTTGACGCACTAGGATCCGAAAGATCTTGGATTGATCTCTTTAGTAAAGAAATGCAAAATCCGTTTTTGGATTCCTTCGGATTTAAGAATCCAATCTTAGATTTTCTTAAAGAAACGCACCCTAACTTAGTTTCGTCTGAAAACGCAGGCTAGTGTTTGGGCATTACAGAATAAGACTAAAATAACATCAATCAAATATATGTATTATATTGCACGTGGCCATGATTGAGATCTAAAAATAGATTTCGGGACCGGCATGCAGTCTGCCTAGCTGTGTAATCTCTTAGTATATCAACCGTGATTTTTATATAAAACTAAACGGAAGTTATGATATAATCTCCCGGAAGCAACTTATTAGAACATGACACCCTGGTTTTCCCATGCCCCCTCTCACTTGTTATGCAACGTCTCAGTTATTCTAATTTTCAATTTATAAGCACAGGATTACGTTTCTGTAAGTAGTTCTCCAAATATATCTCGGTAAAGTCCGCGGGAAAGCTTACGCTCCAAGCAATAATAATAACCCTCAACTTCAAGAATTCAGTCACTTTACACAAGTGCAATCCCCCAAAATTCCCCTGTGCTATATATAGGGTCTGTATTCAGGCGCGGCGCCGGAGATAAGTCTTTTTTCCCCCTGGGTTCACCGAGCAGTTTAGGGACTGGACTCTGGACCACCGCTGATTGGGAAACGAGCCCGCGCTCCTCTTCGAAGCCTCGAGAATTCCACGCGCATTGCAAATGGAGCGCAGGTAATGATGGTCCAAAGCAGTTAATAATTCTTTAGCTTGCCAACGTAAAGCCATCGTCTTGGCTAGGTTCCATGCGAGCTCATGGTGATATTATTTAAGACAGTGTTTATAAAAAATCGGTTTATCCCGGACAGGGTTGCAATGGGACCTTGATCTGAACTTTCGGAGGAAAGTGCAAGATCGTATGAAAAACCATGTCCATGCTGCAGGCTTTAGTGATATAAAAAGAAAAAGCATCGATTCTTTACCGGAACTGCGTGCACTGCTTTTAAACCCAGCTTTGGAAAACTTGTTCTATAATTTTGTTTGTGCTGATTCACATGCGGAAGCATTCCGCTTCAAGGCTCCGTGCGGTCAGGCAGTGATAATCGAGACCCGAACTTCAAGACACTTTGCATGGCGTGCATATGAAACCAAAATTTGATAATAAAATAATTCCCGGCCTAGAAGACAACTGGAGTTCTTTGCAATCATGAAGCTGTTTGTGAAATCTGACTTCCAGAATTTTACGCAATGAAGCGAAAGTTTATGACGACTTTTCCACAAAAATAGCTGTTCAGATAATTGTACACGTCCGCTTCACGCAGACAGCACGTGTCGTCCGCATTGCGAAGACGAGAGGTCAGACATGTGACTCCACTTCCGTTCTCCCAAGGGAACACTAAGACCCGCGGGAAAGGAAGATACCCCGCGAAATTGCATTTGAACCCAAAGCTAACCTGAAATCATGCTCTTCCTTGCCACCCGCCTGATTGCGAAACTCGTGATAAGCAGAAACGTTCCACTGGGTCGAACCTTGTTGTAATTAGTTTTTATCTTAAAAAATTTTTTTTACTATCGAATCCTTCTGTGACTAACGTTTTAAATTTCTAGTTTGTTGAAGAGAAGTATGACTACAAAGTGCACAAACAAGTGTTGCGTCTTCAGGGCTTGCTCTACATTCGTTAATTGTGCAACTGAATCTGGCCGGGCATCTGATCAATTAAACAGATTTTTTTTCAGTCTAATTGGTTATCCTGTTCTCCTGAGAAAAGCGTAACACTTTCAATAAATGCAACACGCATATTCTTCAGTGGTTTTGATGTAGTTTACAAATTGATTAACCGTAGAACAACAACCCAACAACTTTTTATTTGTGCCCAGCATTTTCCAAAAAGAATTGACAAAACATTAAGAGAGTACTCGCACTGATGCACTGATTAAGCCAGAATTAAAACAAAACTTTCAACACGCCAGAAAATAATTGCTGTGCGTCTGTTTACTGAGTAAACAGGAGCTTCCTATCACGACGGCAAACAGCAACGGCAACGTCACTAAACAAAAAGTTTAGTGAGAAGAACAATGGCTGTTATTATAATTTCAACGAGAGTCCACCAAACAAAAGCATGTCTACTCTTCAGTGAAGATTTTTATACATGATGAAGAAAACACCCTTAATTAAATTTTTGTTTTGTTAAGTTAAAAAAGTTGGCATGAAGAAGAATCGAACCCGGGTCGTCGAATTACCAAGCGACTGACGACACTGCAAAAATCACGATTTTTGACTAGATATCCTAACACTAACCACGAGAAAATGATGGGACATCATTTTCTCTTGCACTAACATAAAGCTAACCGCAAGTATATTTAAGCTAATGTAGGCTAACCGAACGCTACTTAAGCTAACTGGAGTGCTATTTTTCTATGGTATGGTATAAAATAGTTTTACAACACTTTCCAGTTCGATTGGTATACCATGGAATATCTCACATGTCACTTGTATTTTCTTGGTATACACCCTCCGACTGCATATAGCGGGAGAATACAAGTGACTCGTAGGATATCCCAGGGTATACCACTCCAAAGAGTTGCACGACTAGTATGTATGAGTAACAATGTTAAAAAAACAGACAGGATCATGAAACAATTATACGATCTGCTAAGAAGTAAAAACGATGATCATATGTACAATCAATAAGATAATAATAAGCAGTAAGTCAGAAGTTAAAAGTCTTTATGGCCCAAAAGGTCAATTTTCTTCATACTGTTTTTATAGTTCTAATGGCTCTGCGTAAATCTGGTGGCAGCTTCCACAGTTAACGCCACGATTTCATTGGTCCTCGTACAGTGAGCTCGTGAGTAACTAGTAAGTTATGTCGATGTTTTGCCAGATACACTCCTTGCAGGGACCAGCTCCTCTCTATCTCAGGACAAATTGCGTTTTGCCCCTGCTTTAGAGTGTGTTGAATGCTGTTCTTTTTCATCCCCAGTTCCTCCGGAGAACTTCGAATTCGCGGGCTGCTTCGATTTCATGATATCTTTCCCTTCGATTAGAAAAACAGCCATCCTGACTTGTTCTATGACTGCAAAGGTATTACTGTTGAATTCCTTCCCGTCAGGATGCCACGCAGTTGCATTGGTTGAGGTGTCGCGTTCAAAAAATAGGCATGGGATCGGTTTCCTTAGCTTTCCCAAAAGTACGTTTTTTTTACGACAATAAACCTGACTTGAACAAAGCGATGAGGATATCAGTTTCAACACAAATCTATTTAGTCTGACTTAATACCTTCGTGCGCGTTTGTTTTTGTGTGCTAAGCAATTAAATACCATGGCATAGTTGCGCTCGAGTTCGTTACTTGAAGTGGTAGGTAGTTTGCAGTCTAAACAGAACGCAGGGTTGTCGGAACAGCAACAAGGTTATTTATTCCAAACGAACGCAGTAATTCCACGCAAAACTTCACAACAAGCACACGCTAGGCTTGCAAATTATACTTCAAATTCGACCTCCGTCACAACCTCGTTCCCACGGGCCTTTTCCCTGGCTTGAGGGCGGGGAAAAGACCCTCCGACAAACTTTACACACGACCTTCGTCACACTTTCAATAAATTCTTCTGACTCAGAAGATTACTCTCTCTCTAAAAACGCTCTGGGAAAACCACCTGAAAACTACACCTATTCGCTTATATACTTTACAGCACAACAACAAACCAGAAAAATTTTATTAAAAATTAGAAATATAAGTAATTACATAGTTTCCCCACGCAAATAGCATAATATTCTAGAACTTTCCGGCTCTACTAAATAAAGTATCATTACGACATTAAACTATTTACAGCATCATTCGTAAACCGACTTAAAAAAAACTGCTGAATCACTGTGATACGATACTAATTAAATATGCACGAAACTTCTAGACGATTCTAGACTGTCACGCAAGTCCCGCCACAATTTTCGTCACATGGCAACATGCCAATTTAATAATTAGTCTGATTGTAATTGGTTGTTTTGCCAAGTTAACTCCATGGCAACATGTCAATTACAGGCAGCTTAAGCAGTTGTGAAATTAAAGCTTGAAAAATATCACTACTGCTTAAGTTGGGTTCAACTGCAATGATCAATCATATCTTCTTATCTTTCTCCGCCGTTCAAATATATGAGCTTTCATATATTCATTTGTATTCTTCATCTACGGGTATATTACGAACTCCTAATGTGGTCAGCTCCGAGTTGCCTGATAGCTCAGTTTGGTAGAACACTGCAGCGGTATCGCAGAATTCATGGGTTCGAATCCGTTCAGGCCTGTTTTTCCAGGCTTTAAGGCGGGTCCACATGAAAGCCGTATTTTGGCTGGTATAATGTTTTTAAGGCAAATATCTCGTTTACGTTTCAAGCATTCAAGAATCTCTATGCTCGTGTCACATATCTATGTTTTGGGTCGTTTGTAAATTTTTGGGGGATTTTTGTAGGTATATTTGGAATAATCAGTTTTCTCAAAGGAGTAGCTAAAATTTATGGGAATAGGAAATTTGGAAGATTTGGTGTTGTTTTAAAATAAGAGTTTGAAGTTAAAATTGGTAGATACACTCCAAACAGTTGCCCAACAACCTGGGGTGCCATTGTGCGGTCGGGCAACTGTCTGGTGGTGTTCCATAACCCTTTTTCCCTTACAACCTCTCTTTAAACTTACCAAAATTTCACTTAAATTCAAGTGTTTCCCCCGCCTTAATTTTACAACTGCATTAGTAGAATTCTTCTAATGGTACTAGTAGAATTCTACAAGTATGCTAATGCAGATGCTGCAATCTGATTGGCTAAGCTATTCGTTTACTATCAGCCATTATAGTTCACCACTAAATTTTCCCCGATCTTATTGCTCTAAATCGATCACGTGACGCGATAGTGTTCATCCGCGGAGAGACACTATCAGCCCACAGTTCCCTTCAGCGGAAAATACCCGGAAGGATAGTATACTCGTCCGTGAAAATTTTGCTGAAAATAAGCTGGGTTATAGAAATAAACAACTGAAATTGTATTAAGTGGGTTTTTGTGTGTTTTCTTTTTTTTTTCAAATTTTACATTTGGCTTTTACGGCTCTCATCTAAGAAGTCAAAATAATTCTTTACGATTTTTGAACAGGCGCGCGGAAGAAAATTTTGTGGTGAACAATAAAGACAATAGACTGTATATGTCTCGGAACTATCGGTCTGATAGTTGCCTCTTGGAAATTTGATGTTCTTAAAACTGGCATATTTGTCCTCGAAGCTTCGCTTCTCGGGAAAATATTTGTTTTTAAGAACATCAATTTCCGCATGGCAACTATCAGCCGATAAATCCTCGATAGTAACACATCATTGATTAATTTAGATGGAGTGCAGTGGCCGTAGGTCGTCAACGAAATGGAGACGATTTTTTCGTTTAAACAATGCATTGCACTGCATTGTATTGTATTGTATTTTACTATTTGGAGGAGAGTGTTTTACTGGGAACTAAACCACTCGTAGATTCCATACGCCACTTCATCCGGGACCCGAATGGCGTATTTTGCGTATCATTTAGTGTCACCTTTGTAAGTGTCGTATCGTTCAATGGCGTCACGATTTCCGCCTTTTGCTTTTGTTATATTAATTTAGTCTCCATATCGCTTCGCTCACTCGTGAGATATTGTTCTTGCCACTCGAACATAAAATTCATATCTTCTCGCCACCGTGTAATATCCTCTATGTATTGTATTGTATTGTATTGTATTGTATTGTATTGTATTGTATTGTATTGTATTGTATTGTATTGTATTGTATCGCATTGCATTGCGGTGTGGTTTAAACAAAGTTTTGATGCAAATTGATAATAAATTCCTGAGAAAGAAAAATATTAAGGGTTTCTTGACTCTTAAAATCTTGATATATTGAAAATAATGATGTCGCGCACACACTAAATCTCAAATGACAATTCAGTCCGAGTGATCTTTCTAACACACAAAGTTTAATAATACGAGATCGTTATTTGAAGTAAATTTCAGTTAGAATTCTACTCATCAACCATCACCTTTTAGAAATCTCGAGCTCATTGTTAATTACAGTATAAATCTATAAATCGTTGAAAACGTTATCGAAATCCTCTTCACAGACACTTCGAAAACGCAAGGAAGCTGCCGCCATTTTGTCAACAACCGCACACTCAACCTTCTACGCTACTCACTATCTTCAACAGAATAGTGTGAGTAGCGTAGCCAATTAGAGAACGGCATTCGAGATAGAATTCGTGTTTGGACGCTAGTAGATTTATACTCAAAGTCACACAATGGCTGACCCATAGGCCTTTTGCAAGCTCATTATTATTCCCCCACTGGGACATTAAAACAAAGGCCGGTTACGCTTGACTGGTTGAGGTCTCTTTGTTTTAACGTCCCAGTGCGGGAATAATAATGAGCTTGCCCTCCAGTATGGCGGATGTATGTACCATGTGATCGTTTGTTGCAAAAGGCCTATTGCACACTATTTAACAGTTATTCACCGAAGTGGAGGTGAATAGTGGTGGATATTTACCGAAATAATATCCACCGACTTTCACCGACAGTGAAGTGAATAATTGTTTTAGTCTTCACCATACAAGCTGAATAACTAGCGGCCCAAAGAGTAACTTTATTTGCGACAATACCGACAAAAGCCATTTTGTTTTTCTTCGGCTGCTCGGAGGCGAATAGTACTTGGCTAATCACCTCCAAGCTAGCCAATCAGCACGCGCGAAAAGTACTATTCACTTGTGTGGTATATACTAAATGGCATTATTGCGCAATGGTCTGATGTGGTCAAGAAGTGAAATGACATCGTTAACTCGATTACCGGAAGTTCTGCTAGCTAAAAATGGATTATTCTCTCTGGGTTTCTATAATCTTGTTTTAAATAGAGTAAAATTGGAAAGTGGTGTTGACGGAGCGACTATGGAAAAAAGCGGAGTTACCTCTCTAAAAGCCTAATTAAAACAATTTAATTTAATTTCCTTTGAAAAACGGTAATTAAACCTAACCTGTGTCTTAAATTGTGCAGGATAACAAAGTCCTTAACTGGAATTTGTATGTTAGAAAGTCCACAATAACAAATCATTAAAAAGTGATTTATTTGAATTATAGCAAGCGTACAATTTTTCTAAAGAACTCGAAATTAATTCCAAAAGTCAGGTCAGATTTTGATCGAGAATCGGTTCCATTTCCCAAGAGCCGTTCAAAGTTTCCTCTTTCTTTCGAAAAGATTCATGTTGTAATTACGCTATTTTGAATGAGTGCTGTTTTGAATAGAAGGGGATGGAATAAAAATGAAGTGTACCAGTGTCTCGACACATCACCACATCAAGCCTCGAACTGTGAGTTCGTGAGTAACTTGCAAATTGTGTCGATGCTTTTCCAGATAAGCTCCTTGTTGGAACAAACTCCTTTCTATCTCGTTGCAGATTCCGTTTCGCCGCTGTCGCAGAGTGTGTTCTATACTTTTTTTTCTCACTGCTAACTCCTCAGGTGAATCTCGCTTCCTTTTTCTCGACATTCTTGGTAGGTCGCCCTGCGCGAGGAAAACAGCCATTCGCACCTCTTCGATGATAGCAACGTTGTTTTTTGTTCAATTCCTTCCCATCAGGCTGCGATGTACTGGGGCTGTTGGAAGTCTTTCGCTGAAAAAAAAGGCATGGATGGGTTTTTCGTCGTTTCCGCAAAAAGATGTTCATTAAACCCATTGAATTGGACAAGAAAACGGCGAAAGAGGAGGTGAAGTGTTCGAGTGATCCACTAAGTAAAGAGTGAATATATAACCAGAATAGCTCGCTATTCTGACGTCGTACTTTGTTTCTTAGCAACTATCAAGTGATTGTCACATAAACTAAGTCGGAACACTTTGATGTTCATTTGAATTTGTTGCGCCAAAATCTATTTACATACCTACCAAATGCCAAGGTGACTATGAAAAATACAGTTATATCTTTAATTAGATGTCATCAATTACCATAGCAACATGCCCATTCGGTTACCACAAACCAATCTCTCAACTGGTCCTTATTGATAAATAAACATGGCAATCCATGGTCAATAAGTCACGAAGGCTATACAAACCCGAGGGGACTCCTATATCAAAAGTATGGAGATGCTCATCGGAAATATTGAAAAAATCCGAGGTACCAACAACCTGTTTTGTAGGCGTGACTTGAAATTCCAGGTTGGTTTCGTCCTTCACAGATGTCAATTCGGCTCAATCTTCATGCTGAACACCCCGGGGTCAAAAAAAAAACCGCTTTGTTAACCCTTAAAAGGTACCAGGAGCACCCCCGGTATTTTGTATATGGGAATCCCTCTCTCCTGGGGCTACAAATTGCTCTGTTGTGCTCGTGCTAATTGTACACATCATAACTAATCACCACAGCAAATTAAAATGACCATGTTTGCCACAACAGGATCAAGTTAATTGGCCTTAATTAACCAAACAAAGACGGAATTTCAGCCTGTATCGTTCTCATCAGTACAGTCGATGTCAAACTGATTCTAAGACGGCCACACACAAATATTTACCAATCACTGGAAGAGATTGAGCGAAATATCGTATTTGTCAGTGGCGAGCAAATCTATTATTTGCCGAAGGCAAAGGCCGAGGCAAATAATTGATCCGCGAGACAATGACAAATGACTTAATTGGATTACCAAGTTTGTTTTCATATTTGTCTCTCCCTGACAGCTCAGGGAAGCGACCTGCTATTTTTAACACAAGAGCGTGGCTACAACTACGCATGAGCAAAAAATAATTTGCAGCAAAGTTCATTTTGACAGTATTACACACGAGCAGATCATTGTATCTAGGGAGTTAATTGCAGGTCACGTGATTGGCTCGTGGCCAATGAAGAGGAAGGACAAAACTCATCGAATGATATACCAGTTGTGCAACGCTTTCATGTTTAAACCATGAAATATCCTACAAGTGACTTGTATTTTCTCGATACACAAACCTTCAGGCGAGTGTGTATACCAAGTAAACACAAGTGACAAGTGGGAAATTCCGTTTACCGCCGCAAGAGAGCGTTGCATAACTATTTTATTCCATGCCATAGAGAAGACAGTCGCCAGCAATATCAATGAGGCATACGCGCAGTGCATGATGGGCAAGTTGAATGTGACGTAATACCGTCGAGTATACAACGACTTACTCTATTTTGATTGGGTGTATTGTCACTGGGCTGTATTGTGATTGGCTGTATTTTTTGTGGCGTAATGTAGGGATGAATAAACTTTTCAAAGCTTAGCAAAATTGCGGAGGGCTTATAAAAGATTGAATTGCATTCTCTAAACTTCTTGACCAATTCAGAGCGGAAGCTTCGTTTTGGAGGCATTTTGGTAGGTACGAAGGTTCTATAGACTGCAGAGGATCACGGACAAGAGACAGAACAGACTTCCCTACTCAATCACAAGAAAATGAAATGAAAATGTTTTTAATTTCCTTGAGATTATAATCTGCAAATTTGACAAATTCACGTGATTAAACACACTATTGTCTGGTCAGGAGCTAGATCAAAAAAGCTCTACAACCCTAGTGAGTACCTTCTTCTCAGCGTAAAACTAGAAATATTCTTTTCATTTGCTTGTAGCTTACGTTACTGCATGAAATTGGTACAAATGCTTCACATAACAAAGAGAATCCTAGATTACGCTGCTTGTCCCCCTAAAAGGTCTTTCCCAAGTAATTTCTCTCAGAAAAGTCACCGGAAAATTTCTAACCCCCATAAAGTCTCCACATTGCAAATTATTTAAGCGGCCTTCACACAGGTTTTCGTACTTTCCTCGTTAACTAATATCCTCCAGATACCTTGTCAGTTTGCGCAAGAAGTTTTTACATATTTTTATTTCAAAAACGTAGACAGCAAATTTTGCTTCCTCTACACTAAACGAGAGATAGATGTGTCGTAGAAAATACTATATCTGTTACAAATGTCAAAAGTAAAACGTGTCTTGCTCAATGTTGCCAGTAAAAAACCTGTTGGAAGTAGAGAATGTCACCTTCTGAGAGCGGTTTGATGTCTGAGCTAGCGGTTCATTATGGAGTGTGAAAACACCATTATCTAGAACGGTACTAAACCACAGGCCAGGTCGCTAAGTAACAAGACGACTTTATGACGTCACGCTATGCTGACGTGCCAATTTTTGAAGTACTCGCGAGAACTCGTTGGATAAAAGATCATTAAAGAAGTACCTAAGGCCGGAATACCACATAACCTGACGATCTGTTGTTGCCCATTTCAAGTTGTTGAAAGGAGAGTAACAAAGCGTAACACTTCGGTGTACAACAAGAAATTCTCAAACACCGCTGCTTGTGAACGGACTAGCACCAAAGGTGTCATAAAAGATCCTCCAAGCCTGCCTGTCCCAAAAACTTCATATTTGCACCGTAGCTTTCTCGCACTGTCATTTATTGAGATCAACGTTCAATGAATCTACGTTCTTTCGTGTCGAAATTCGAGATTGGCGAGACGGTCTTCTTCCATCTTGAGGCTCCTTAAATCAAGGTTTTACAGCACTATACCTGTCCCTCGAAAGTTGATATCGAAGTTCGCCAGTTCTTAACGATTTAAAGTCAGCATGTCTAATTTTTATAGGTAGTCGTAGAAGTCGTAGAAAGCCATTTTCTTACTCCACCAACCTACGCAGTCTCTTCTATTGACCTCAAGATCAAATGTCTCTCTTGGCCAGAAACCGAGGTTTAAGGACAGAGACGAAGAAAGATTTCACTCAAGCAAGTCCAAAGCCTGTTGAACACTCCACAGCTTGGCTGAGTTTTGTTTTCATAATTTTTTGGGTTGGGTATCTCGGTAAATCCAGCAAATTGAAACACGTGTGAGCCACAGGGAGGTGATCTCCACGCTCTCCACCAGCCACAGATTGAATAATGATCTGTGGAAAAAAACAAGGACAACACACAGTAGTTAGATTGGGAATCCTGTGGCCTGTTCTTCAATGCATGATACCAGTAATAAGCATAGTCATAAAGCAACTGGGGAATTTCTTACTGATATAAACTGCGGGGTTTTACAAGGATTTCCAGCTATGAGAAAAGCCGTACGATAGGTTTTCAACGTGATGATATCGGTGACGCAATGTTTGATGTCATGTTTGACTCTTTTATGGAGAGACTTCAGTAAAAGACTTATGGCCCCCTCCCCTAGGCTAAAGTTTTTGGTGCATGATCGAAACATCTTCGGAACTGCCTCGGAATTCTTCGGCAATCTTAGAAAATTATTTGGAAAATTTTGGAAAATACTTGGAAACGTTCGTCTGGCCTTCGGGTAACTTTTGGAGAATCTTAGGAAATCTTCGGACTGTGGTCGGCAATCTTGGTACTAATAAAATCGTCAAAAACGTCGTTT
>JAHPZR010048510.1:0-13639 GCA_019787425.1 Platygyra sinensis
GTTTTAAGAACATCAAATTTCCGCATGGCAACTATCAGCCGATAAATCCTCGATAGTAACACATCATTGATTAATTTAGATGGAGTGCAGTGGCCGTAGGTCGTCAACGAAATGGAGACGATTTTTTCGTTTAAACAATGCATTGCACTGCATTGTATTGTATTGTATTTTACTATTTGGAGGAGAGTGTTTTACTGGGAACTAAACCACTCGTAGATTCCATACGCCACTTCATCCGGGACCCGAATGGCGTATTTTGCGTATCATTTAGTGTCACCTTTGTAAGTGTCGTATCGTTCAATGGCGTCACGATTTCCGCCTTTTGCTTTTGTTATATTAATTTAGTCTCCATATCGCTTCGCTCACTCGTGAGATATTGTTCTTGCCACTCGAACATAAAATTCATATCTTCTCGCCACCGTGTAATATCCTCTATGTATTGTATTGTATTGTATTGTATTGTATTGTATTGTATTGTATTGTATTGTATTGTATTGTATTGTATTGTATCGCATTGCATTGCGGTGTGGTTTAAACAAAGTTTTGATGCAAATTGATAAATAAATTCCTGAGAAAGAAAAATATTAAGGGTTTCTTGACTCTTAAAATCTTGATATATTGAAAATAATGATGTCGCGCACACACTAAATCTCAAATGACAATTCAGTCCGAGTGATCTTTCTAACACACAAAGTTTAATAATACGAGATCGTTATTTGAAGTAAATTTCAGTTAGAATTCTACTCATCAACCATCACCTTTTAGAAATCTCGAGCTCATTGTTAATTACAGTATAAATCTATAAATCGTTGAAAACGTTATCGAAATCCTCTTCACAGACACTTCGAAAACGCAAGGAAGCTGCCGCCATTTTGTCAACAACCGCACACTCAACCTTCTACGCTACTCACTATCTTCAACAGAATAGTGTGAGTAGCGTAGCCAATTAGAGAACGGCATTCGAGATAGAATTCGTGTTTGGACGCTAGTAGATTTATACTCAAAGTCACACAATGCTGACCCATAGGCCTTTTGCAAGCTCATTATTATTCCCCCACTGGGACATTAAAACAAAGGCCGGTTACGCTTGACTGGTTGAGGTCTCTTTGTTTTAACGTCCCAGTGCGGGAATAATAATGAGCTTGCCCTCCAGTATGGCGGATTATGTACCATGTGATCGTTTGTTGCAAAAGGCCTATTGCACACTATTTAACAGTTATTCACCGAAGTGGAGGTGAATAGTGGTGGATATTTACCGAAATAATATCCACCGACTTTCACCGACAGTGAAGTGAATAATTGTTTTAGTCTTCACCATACAAGCTGAATAACTAGCGGCCCAAAGAGTAACTTTATTTGCGACAATACCGACAAAAGCCATTTTGTTTTTCTTCGGCTGCTCGGAGGCGAATAGTACTTGGCTAATCACCTCCAAGCTAGCCAATCAGCACGCGCGAAAAGTACTATTCACTTGTGTGGTATATACTAAATGGCATTATTGCGCAATGGTCTGATGTGGTCAAGAAGTGAAATGACATCGTTAACTCGATTACCGGAAGTTCTGCTAGCTAAAAATGGATTATTCTCTCTGGGTTTCTATAATCTTGTTTTAAATAGAGTAAAATTGGAAAGTGGTGTTGACGGAGCGACTATGGAAAAAAGCGGAGTTACCTCTCTAAAAGCCTAATTAAAACAATTTAATTTAATTTCCTTTGAAAAACGGTAATTAAACCTAACCTGTGTCTTAAATTGTGCAGGATAACAAAGTCCTTAACTGGAATTTGTATGTTAGAAAGTCCACAATAACAAATCATTAAAAAGTGATTTATTTGAATTATAGCAAGCGTACAATTTTTCTAAAGAACTCGAAATTAATTCCAAAAGTCAGGTCAGATTTTGATCGAGAATCGGTTCCATTTCCCAAGAGCCGTTCAAAGTTTCCTCTTTCTTTCGAAAAGATTCATGTTGTAATTACGCTATTTTGAATGAGTGCTGTTTTGAATAGAAGGGGATGGAATAAAAATGAAGTGTACCAGTGTCTCGACACATCACCACATCAAGCCTCGAACTGTGAGTTCGTGAGTAACTTGCAAATTGTGTCGATGCTTTTCCAGATAAGCTCCTTGTTGGAACAAACTCCTTTCTATCTCGTTGCAGATTCCGTTTCGCCGCTGTCGCAGAGTGTGTTCTATACTTTTTTTTCTCACTGCTAACTCCTCAGGTGAATCTCGCTTCCTTTTTCTCGACATTCTTGGTAGGTCGCCCTGCGCGAGGAAAACAGCCATTCGCACCTCTTCGATGATAGCAACGTTGTTTTTGTTCAATTCCTTCCCATCAGGCTGCGATGTACTGGGGCTGTTGGAAGTCTTTCGCTGAAAAAAAAGGCATGGATGGGTTTTTCGTCGTTTCCGCAAAAAGATGTTCATTAAACCCATTGAATTGGACAAGAAAACGGCGAAAGAGGAGGTGAAGTGTTCGAGTGATCCACTAAGTAAAGAGTGAATATATAACCAGAATAGCTCGCTATTCTGACGTCGTACTTTGTTTCTTAGCAACTATCAAGTGATTGTCACATAAACTAAGTCGGAACACTTTGATGTTCATTTGAATTTGTTGCGCCAAAATCTATTTACATACCTACCAAATGCCAAGGTGACTATGAAAAATACAGTTATATCTTTAATTAGATGTCATCAATTACCATAGCAACATGCCCATTCGGTTACCACAAACCAATCTCTCAACTGGTCCTTATTGATAAATAAACATGGCAATCCATGGTCAATAAGTCACGAAGGCTATACAAACCCGAGGGGACTCCTATATCAAAAGTATGGAGATGCTCATCGGAAATATTGAAAAAATCCGAGGTACCAACAACCTGTTTTGTAGGCGTGACTTGAAATTCCAGGTTGGTTTCGTCCTTCACAGATGTCAATTCGGCTCAATCTTCATGCTGAACACCCCGGGGTCAAAAAAAAAACCGCTTTGTTAACCCTTAAAAGGTACCAGGAGCACCCCCGGTATTTTGTATATGGGAATCCCTCTCTCCTGGGGCTACAAATTGCTCTGTTGTGCTCGTGCTAATTGTACACATCATAACTAATCACCACAGCAAATTAAAATGACCATGTTTGCCACAACAGGATCAAGTTAATTGGCCTTAATTAACCAAACAAAGACGGAATTTCAGCCTGTATCGTTCTCATCAGTACAGTCGATGTCAAACTGATTCTAAGACGGCCACACACAAATATTTACCAATCACTGGAAGAGATTGAGCGAAATATCGTATTTGTCAGTGGCGAGCAAATCTATTATTTGCCGAAGGCAAAGGCCGAGGCAAATAATTGATCCGCGAGACAATGACAAATGACTTAATTGGATTACCAAGTTTGTTTTCATATTTGTCTCTCCCTGACAGCTCAGGGAAGCGACCTGCTATTTTTAACACAAGAGCGTGGCTACAACTACGCATGAGCAAAAAATAATTTGCAGCAAAGTTCATTTTGACAGTATTACACACGAGCAGATCATTGTATCTAGGGAGTTAATTGCAGGTCACGTGATTGGCTCGTGGCCAATGAAGAGGAAGGACAAAACTCATCGAATGATATACCAGTTGTGCAACGCTTTCATGTTTAAACCATGAAATATCCTACAAGTGACTTGTATTTTCTCGATACACAAACCTTCAGGCGAGTGTGTATACCAAGTAAACACAAGTGACAAGTGGGAAATTCCGTTTACCGCCGCAAGAGAGCGTTGCATAACTATTTTATTCCATGCCATAGAGAAGACAGTCGCCAGCAATATCAATGAGGCATACGCGCAGTGCATGATGGGCAAGTTGAATGTGACGTAATACCGTCGAGTATACAACGACTTACTCTATTTTGATTGGGTGTATTGTCACTGGGCTGTATTGTGATTGGCTGTATTTTTTGTGGCGTAATGTAGGGATGAATAAACTTTTCAAAGCTTAGCAAAATTGCGGAGGGCTTATAAAAGATTGAATTGCATTCTCTAAACTTCTTGACCAATTCAGAGCGGAAGCTTCGTTTTGGAGGCATTTTGGTAGGTACGAAGGTTCTATAGACTGCAGAGGATCACGGACAAGAGACAGAACAGACTTCCCTACTCAATCACAAGAAAATGAAATGAAAATGTTTTTAATTTCCTTGAGATTATAATCTGCAAATTTGACAAATTCACGTGATTAAACACACTATTGTCTGGTCAGGAGCTAGATCAAAAAAGCTCTACAACCCTAGTGAGTACCTTCTTCTCAGCGTAAAACTAGAAATATTCTTTTCATTTGCTTGTAGCTTACGTTACTGCATGAAATTGGTACAAATGCTTCACATAACAAAGAGAATCCTAGATTACGCTGCTTGTCCCCCTAAAAGGTCTTTCCCAAGTAATTTCTCTCAGAAAAGTCACCGGAAAATTTCTAACCCCCATAAAGTCTCCACATTGCAAATTATTTAAGCGGCCTTCACACAGGTTTTCGTACTTTCCTCGTTAACTAATATCCTCCAGATACCTTGTCAGTTTGCGCAAGAAGTTTTTACATATTTTTATTTCAAAAACGTAGACAGCAAATTTTGCTTCCTCTACACTAAACGAGAGATAG
Organism: Platygyra sinensis; assembly: GCA_019787425.1. NCBI lineage: Eukaryota > Metazoa > Cnidaria > Anthozoa > Scleractinia > Merulinidae > Platygyra > Platygyra sinensis. The sequence continues at coordinate 4,637 of JAHPZR010048510.1, forward strand.
ATGTGTCGTAGAAAATACTATATCTGTTACAAATGTCAAAAGTAAAACGTGTCTTGCTCAATGTTGCCAGTAAAAAACCTGTTGGAAGTAGAGAATGTCACCTTCTGAGAGCGGTTTGATGTCTGAGCTAGCGGTTCATTATGGAGTGTGAAAACACCATTATCTAGAACGGTACTAAACCACAGGCCAGGTCGCTAAGTAACAAGACGACTTTATGACGTCACGCTATGCTGACGTGCCAATTTTTGAAGTACTCGCGAGAACTCGTTGGATAAAAGATCATTAAAGAAGTACCTAAGGCCGGAATACCACATAACCTGACGATCTGTTGTTGCCCATTTCAAGTTGTTGAAAGGAGAGTAACAAAGCGTAACACTTCGGTGTACAACAAGAAATTCTCAAACACCGCTGCTTGTGAACGGACTAGCACCAAAGGTGTCATAAAAGATCCTCCAAGCCTGCCTGTCCCAAAAACTTCATATTTGCACCGTAGCTTTCTCGCACTGTCATTTATTGAGATCAACGTTCAATGAATCTACGTTCTTTCGTGTCGAAATTCGAGATTGGCGAGACGGTCTTCTTCCATCTTGAGGCTCCTTAAATCAAGGTTTTACAGCACTATACCTGTCCCTCGAAAGTTGATATCGAAGTTCGCCAGTTCTTAACGATTTAAAGTCAGCATGTCTAATTTTTATAGGTAGTCGTAGAAGTCGTAGAAAGCCATTTTCTTACTCCACCAACCTACGCAGTCTCTTCTATTGACCTCAAAGATCAAATGTCTCTCTTGGCCAGAAACCGAGGTTTAAGGACAGAGACGAAGAAAGATTTCACTCAAGCAAGTCCAAAGCCTGTTGAACACTCCACAGCTTGGCTGAGTTTTGTTTTCATAATTTTTTGGGTTGGGTATCTCGGTAAATCCAGCAAATTGAAACACGTGTGAGCCACAGGGAGGTGATCTCCACGCTCTCCACCAGCCACAGATTGAATAATGATCTGTGGAAAAAAACAAGGACAACACACAGTAGTTAGATTGGGAATCCTGTGGCCTGTTCTTCAATGCATGATACCAGTAATAAGCATAGTCATAAAGCAACTGGGGAATTTCTTACTGATATAAACTGCGGGGTTTTACAAGGATTTCCAGCTATGAGAAAAGCCGTACGATAGGTTTTCAACGTGATGATATCGGTGACGCAATGTTTGATGTCATGTTTGACTCTTTTATGGAGAGACTTCAGTAAAAGACTTATGGCCCCCTCCCCTAGGCTAAAGTTTTTGGTGCATGATCGAAACATCTTCGGAACTGCCTCGGAATTCTTCGGCAATCTTAGAAAATTATTTGGAAAATTTTGGAAAATACTTGGAAACGTTCGTCTGGCCTTCGGGTAACTTTTGGAGAATCTTAGGAAATCTTCGGACTGTGGTCGGCAATCTTGGTACTAATAAAATCGTCAAAAACGTCGTTTCTACTTGCGTATGTTTATAAAATAAATACAGTAATACATGGCTGCTTTCAGATATGGAATTTCTCTTCTATTACTCTCTATTTACAACAGTGATACCTTCATGGATTTCATTCCCAAAATTGGCACTCTGTCACTTCCTGTCAAGAAAGCTACAAGAACAATCAGATTTTTAATATAGCTTTCCTTAACAATTTTTGCAATTACAAATTTATTTTATTTTAATAATAACAAGCTAAAATTTGCTTAGTGTTATTGGAGGAATCCATTAGAAGGGCTTATCTACATCACTACATATTACTAATTAGTTCTTACACAACCTCGAACTGATTATCCGCAAGTGAAGTTTTTCATACAGCAGAGCTCAGAGTTGGAACAACTTACCTACAGACCTGACAAGTATCTTCACTGACCAATTTCAAATGTAAAATAAGTCACCGCAGTTTTAAGCAGTATCTCAATTTTAAGTAAAATTTAGACACGGCCTCCATGAAAAGCAGTTTTGATTTTTTAACCGAATTGTTGTTATTAACTTTCATTGTAGTTAAGTGGATAGGTAGATATTCCAGCAGCCGTAATTAACTGATAGAAAAACCGTGTATAAATAAAGTTATCTTATCTTATCTTACTAACATACCAAGGAAACGACGTTTTTGACGATTTTATTAGTACCAAGATTGCCGACCACAGTCCGAAGATTTCCTAAGATTCTCCAAAAGTTACCCGAAGGCCAGACGAACGTTTCCAAGTATTTTCCAAAATTTTCCAAATAATTTTCTAAGATTGCCGAAGAATTCCGAGGCAGTTCCGAAGATGTTTCGATCATGCACCAAAACTTTAGCCTAGGGGAGGGGGCCATAAGTCTTTTACTGAAGTCTCTCCATAAAAGAGTCAAACATGACATCAAACATTGCGTCACCGATATCATCACGTTGAAAACCTATCGTACGGCTTTTCTCATAGCTGGAAATCCTTGTAAAACCCCGCAGTTTATATCAGTAAGAAATTCCCCAGTTGCTTTATGACTATGCTTATTACTGGTATCATGCATTGAAGAACAGGCCACAGGATTCCCAATCTAACTACTGTGTGTTGTCCTTGTTTTTTTCCACAGATCATTATTCAATCTGTGGCTGGTGGAGAGCGTGGAGATCACCTCCCTGTGGCTCACACGTGTTTCAATTTGCTGGATTTACCGAGATACCCAACCCAAAAAATTATGAAAACAAAACTCAGCCAAGCTGTGGAGTGTTCAACAGGCTTTGGACTTGCTTGAGTGAAATCTTTCTTCGTCTCTGTCCTTAAACCTCGGTTTCTGGCCAAGAGAGACATTTGATCTTTGAGGTCAATAGAAGAGACTGCGTAGGTTGGTGGAGTAAGAAAATGGCTTTCTACGACTTCTACGACTACCTATAAAAATTAGACATGCTGACTTTAAATCGTTAAGAACTGGCGAACTTCGATATCAACTTTCGAGGGACAGGTATAGTGCTGTAAAACCTTGATTTAAGGAGCCTCAAGATGGAAGAAGACCGTCTCGCCAATCTCGAATTTCGACACGAAAGAACGTAGATTCATTGAACGTTGATCTCAATAAATGACAGTGCGAGAAAGCTACGGTGCAAATATGAAGTTTTTGGGACAGGCAGGCTTGGAGGATCTTTTATGACACCTTTGGTGCTAGTCCGTTCACAAGCAGCGGTGTTTGAGAATTTCTTGTTGTACACCGAAGTGTTACGCTTTGTTACTCTCCTTTCAACAACTTGAAATGGGCAACAACAGATCGTCAGGTTATGTGGTATTCCGGCCTTAGGTACTTCTTTAATGATCTTTTATCCAACGAGTTCTCGCGAGTACTTCAAAAATTGGCACGTCAGCATAGCGTGACGTCATAAAGTCGTCTTGTTACTTAGCGACCTGGCCTGTGGTTTAGTACCGTTCTAGATAATGGTGTTTTCACACTCCATAATGAACCGCTAGCTCAGACATCAAACCGCTCTCAGAAGGTGACATTCTCTACTTCCAACAGGTTTTTTACTGGCAACATTGAGCAAGACACGTTTTACTTTTGACATTTGTAACAGATATAGTATTTTCTACGACACATCTATCTCTCGTTTAGTGTAGAGGAAGCAAAATTTGCTGTCTACGTTTTTGAAATAAAAATATGTAAAAACTTCTTGCGCAAACTGACAAGGTATCTGGAGGATATTAGTTAACGAGGAAAGTACGAAAACCTGTGTGAAGGCCGCTTAAATAATTTGCAATGTGGAGACTTTATGGGGGTTAGAAATTTTCCGGTGACTTTTCTGAGAGAAATTACTTGGGAAAGACCTTTTAGGGGGACAAGCAGCGTAATCTAGGATTCTCTTTGTTATGTGAAGCATTTGTACCAATTTCATGCAGTAACGTAAGCTACAAGCAAATGAAAAGAATATTTCTAGTTTTACGCTGAGAAGAAGGTACTCACTAGGGTTGTAGAGCTTTTTTGATCTAGCTCCTGACCAGACAATAGTGTGTTTAATCACGTGAATTTGTCAAATTTGCAGATTATAATCTCAAGGAAATTAAAAACATTTTCATTTCATTTTCTTGTGATTGAGTAGGGAAGTCTGTTCTGTCTCTTGTCCGTGATCCTCTGCAGTCTATAGAACCTTCGTACCTACCAAAATGCCTCCAAAACGAAGCTTCCGCTCTGAATTGGTCAAGAAGTTTAGAGAATGCAATTCAATCTTTTATAAGCCCTCCGCAATTTTGCTAAGCTTTGAAAAGTTTATTCATCCCTACATTACGCCACAAAAAATACAGCCAATCACAATACAGCCCAGTGACAATACACCCAATCAAAATAGAGTAAGTCGTTGTATACTCGACGGTATTACGTCACATTCAACTTGCCCATCATGCACTGCGCGTATGCCTCATTGATATTGCTGGCGACTGTCTTCTCTATGGCATGGAATAAAATAGTTATGCAACGCTCTCTTGCGGCGGTAAACGGAATTTCCCACTTGTCACTTGTGTTTACTTGGTATACACACTCGCCTGAAGGTTTGTGTATCGAGAAAATACAAGTCACTTGTAGGATATTTCATGGTTTAAACATGAAAGCGTTGCACAACTGGTATATCATTCGATGAGTTTTGTCCTTCCTCTTCATTGGCCACGAGCCAATCACGTGACCTGCAATTAACTCCCTAGATACAATGATCTGCTCGTGTGTAATACTGTCAAAATGAACTTTGCTGCAAATTATTTTTTGCTCATGCGTAGTTGTAGCCACGCTCTTGTGTTAAAAATAGCAGGTCGCTTCCCTGAGCTGTCAGGGAGAGACAAATATGAAAACAAACTTGGTAATCCAATTAAGTCATTTGTCATTGTCTCGCGGATCAATTATTTGCCTCGGCCTTTGCCTTCGGCAAATAATAGATTTGCTCGCCACTGACAAATACGATATTTCGCTCAATCTCTTCCAGTGATTGGTAAATATTTGTGTGTGGCCGTCTTAGAATCAGTTTGACATCGACTGTACTGATGAGAACGATACAGGCTGAAATTCCGTCTTTGTTTGGTTAATTAAGGCCAATTAACTTGATCCTGTTGTGGCAAACATGGTCATTTTAATTTGCTGTGGTGATTAGTTATGATGTGTACAATTAGCACGAGCACAACAGAGCAATTTGTAGCCCCAGGAGAGAGGGATTCCCATATACAAAATACCGGGGGTGCTCCTGGTACCTTTTAAGGGTTAACAAAGCGGTTTTTTTTTTGACCCCGGGGTGTTCAGCATGAAGATTGAGCCGAATTGACATCTGTGAAGGACGAAACCAACCTGGAATTTCAAGTCACGCCTACAAAACAGGTTGTTGGTACCTCGGATTTTTTCAATATTTCCGATGAGCATCTCCATACTTTTGATATAGGAGTCCCCTCGGGTTTGTATAGCCTTCGTGACTTATTGACCATGGATTGCCATGTTTATTTATCAATAAGGACCAGTTGAGAGATTGGTTTGTGGTAACCGAATGGGCATGTTGCTATGGTAATTGATGACATCTAATTAAAGATATAACTGTATTTTTCATAGTCACCTTGGCATTTGGTAGGTATGTAAATAGATTTTGGCGCAACAAATTCAAATGAACATCAAAGTGTTCCGACTTAGTTTATGTGACAATCACTTGATAGTTGCTAAGAAACAAAGTACGACGTCAGAATAGCGAGCTATTCTGGTTATATATTCACTCTTTACTTAGTGGATCACTCGAACACTTCACCTCCTCTTTCGCCGTTTTCTTGTCCAATTCAATGGGTTTAATGAACATCTTTTTGCGGAAACGACGAAAAACCCATCCATGCCTTTTTTTCAGCGAAAGACTTCCAACAGCCCCAGTACATCGCAGCCTGATGGGAAGGAATTGAACAAAAACAACGTTGCTATCATCGAAGAGGTGCGAATGGCTGTTTTCCTCGCGCAGGGCGACCTACCAAGAATGTCGAGAAAAAGGAAGCGAGATTCACCTGAGGAGTTAGCAGTGAGAAAAAAAAGTATAGAACACACTCTGCGACAGCGGCGAAACGGAATCTGCAACGAGATAGAAAGGAGTTTGTTCCAACAAGGAGCTTATCTGGAAAAGCATCGACACAATTTGCAAGTTACTCACGAACTCACAGTTCGAGGCTTGATGTGGTGATGTGTCGAGACACTGGTACACTTCATTTTTATTCCATCCCCTTCTATTCAAAACAGCACTCATTCAAAATAGCGTAATTACAACATGAATCTTTTCGAAAGAAAGAGGAAACTTTGAACGGCTCTTGGGAAATGGAACCGATTCTCGATCAAAATCTGACCTGACTTTTGGAATTAATTTCGAGTTCTTTAGAAAAATTGTACGCTTGCTATAATTCAAATAAATCACTTTTTAATGATTTGTTATTGTGGACTTTCTAACATACAAATTCCAGTTAAGGACTTTGTTATCCTGCACAATTTAAGACACAGGTTAGGTTTAATTACCGTTTTTCAAAGGAAATTAAATTAAATTGTTTTAATTAGGCTTTTAGAGAGGTAACTCCGCTTTTTTCCATAGTCGCTCCGTCAACACCACTTTCCAATTTTACTCTATTTAAAACAAGATTATAGAAACCCAGAGAGAATAATCCATTTTTAGCTAGCAGAACTTCCGGTAATCGAGTTAACGATGTCATTTCACTTCTTGACCACATCAGACCATTGCGCAATAATGCCATTTAGTATATACCACACAAGTGAATAGTACTTTTCGCGCGTGCTGATTGGCTAGCTTGGAGGTGATTAGCCAAGTACTATTCGCCTCCGAGCAGCCGAAGAAAAACAAAATGGCTTTTGTCGGTATTGTCGCAAATAAAGTTACTCTTTGGGCCGCTAGTTATTCAGCTTGTATGGTGAAGACTAAAACAATTATTCACTTCACTGTCGGTGAAAGTCGGTGGATATTATTTCGGTAAATATCCACCACTATTCACCTCCACTTCGGTGAATAACTGTTAAATAGTGTGCAATAGGCCTTTTGCAACAAACGATCACATGGTACATAATCCGCCATACTGGAGGGCAAGCTCATTATTATTCCCGCACTGGGACGTTAAAACAAAGAGACCTCAACCAGTCAAGCGTAACCGGCCTTTGTTTTAATGTCCCAGTGGGGGAATAATAATGAGCTTGCAAAAGGCCTATGGGTCAGCCATTGTGTGACTTTGAGTATAAATCTACTAGCGTCCAAACACGAATTCTATCTCGAATGCCGTTCTCTAATTGGCTACGCTACTCACACTATTCTGTTGAAGATAGTGAGTAGCGTAGAAGGTTGAGTGTGCGGTTGTTGACAAAATGGCGGCAGCTTCCTTGCGTTTTCGAAGTGTCTGTGAAGAGGATTTCGATAACGTTTTCAACGATTTATAGATTTATACTGTAATTAACAATGAGCTCGAGATTTCTAAAAGGTGATGGTTGATGAGTAGAATTCTAACTGAAATTTACTTCAAATAACGATCTCGTATTATTAAACTTTGTGTGTTAGAAAGATCACTCGGACTGAATTGTCATTTGAGATTTAGTGTGTGCGCGACATCATTATTTTCAATATATCAAGATTTTAAGAGTCAAGAAACCCTTAATATTTTTCTTTCTCAGGAATTTATTTATCAATTTGCATCAAAACTTTGTTTAAACCACACCGCAATGCAATGCGATACAATACAATACAATACAATACAATACAATACAATACAATACAATACAATACAATACAATACAATACAATACATAGAGGATATTACACGGTGGCGAGAAGATATGAATTTTATGTTCGAGTGGCAAGAACAATATCTCACGAGTGAGCGAAGCGATATGGAGACTAAATTAATATAACAAAAGCAAAAGGCGGAAATCGTGACGCCATTGAACGATACGACACTTACAAAGGTGACACTAAATGATACGCAAAATACGCCATTCGGGTCCCGGATGAAGTGGCGTATGGAATCTACGAGTGGTTTAGTTCCCAGTAAAACACTCTCCTCCAAATAGTAAAATACAATACAATACAATGCAGTGCAATGCATTGTTTAAACGAAAAAATCGTCTCCATTTCGTTGACGACCTACGGCCACTGCACTCCATCTAAATTAATCAATGATGTGTTACTATCGAGGATTTATCGGCTGATAGTTGCCATGCGGAAATTTGATGTTCTTAAAACAAATATTTTCCCGAGAAGCGAAGCTTCGAGGACAAATATGCCAGTTTTAAGAACATCAAATTTCCAAGAGGCAACTATCAGACCGATAGTTCCGAGACATATACAGTCTATTGTCTTTATTGTTCACCACAAAATTTTCTTCCGCGCGCCTGTTCAAAAATCGTAAAGAATTATTTTTGACTTTCTTAGATGAGAGCCGTAAAAGCCAAATGTAAAATTTGAAAAAAAAAAGAAAACACACAAAAACCCACTTAATACAATTTCAGTTGTTTATTTTCTATAACCCAGCTTATTTTCAGCAAAATTTTCACGGACGAGTATACTATCCTTCCGGGTATTTCCGCTGAAGGGAACTGTGGGCTGATAGTGTCTCTCCGCGGATGAACACTATCGCGTCACGTGATCGATTTAGAGCAATAAGATCGGGGAAAATTTAGTGGTGAACTATAATGGCTGATAGTAAACGAATAGCTTAGCCAATCAGATTGCAGCATCTGCATTAGCATACTTGTAGAATTCTACTAGTACCATTTAGAAGAATTCTACTAATGCAGTTGTAAAATTAAGGCGGGGGAACACTTGAATTTAAGTGAAATTTTGGTAAGTTTAAAGAGAGGTTGTAAGGGAAAAAAGGGTTATGGAACACCACCAGACAGTTGCCCGACCGCACAATGGCACCCCAGGTTGTTGGGCAACTGTTTGGAGTGTATCTACCAATTTTTAACTTCAAACTCTTATTTTAAAACAACACCAAATCTTCCAAATTTCCTATTTCCATAAATTTTACTACTCCTTTG
>JAHPZR010048511.1:0-45000 GCA_019787425.1 Platygyra sinensis
CCTTCTTGACATCCATAACAAGATTGAAATCCCCCCCAAGAATAACTTCCTCACGACCTAAACTTGTCATTTGTTCACCGAATATTTTGAAGAAAAAGGGGTCGTCTTTGTTAGGAACATAAATATTACAGATCGTTAAGATTAGCTCGCCGACCTCTAAATCATTAATAATTGTGCCTTCCTCCCTTATCACAATATTTGCCTCAAACCCTTGAAGGCAAAGTTGTTGTTGAAAGGATAGCGACACCTGCTTTGTTGCTTGCAAAGCCCGCTGAAAAAAGCCGTATAGCCCCATTCAGCGGCCCAAGTCTCAAGGACCTTTCAGTACAATGGACCTCTTGCAGCATATAAATAGAAAACTTTTTCTTCTTAGCCACTGAAAAATTTCTCTTTCGTTTTTCGTTGTTACCTAAGCCTCGCACGTTACTATGTTATATTATTAATATTATATTATATTACTATGTTATATTAAGTTGTATCACGTCTGTAAACAGTGTAAAATAATAAAAACTTGAAAACTTGAAAACTTGAACTTGTTAAGAGATGAAATTGTTGTTAGACATTGAAAGCTCTATTGAAAGCTCTATTGAAACTTAAATAAATTAGTTGGGTTTCATACACAATAGATTTTCCCACTCGATACACTGCACACCAAAATAGGGGCAAAAGATTAATAAAAACATAACTAAACAAAAAATACATCAATAACAACACCGATTACATTAAACCTAAAAAACATACTCAGTTTGAGAAGGTCTCCATGGCAAGCCAAAGCACATCTTTCGGTGAAGAGATGTCAAGCCTCTTGTCGCAAGATCATTCTTGTAATTATTCAATCTGTCTGTTCGTAATCATGGTATGTATCTCTGACCGTTGATGTATAGTTTATCGTAGACCAATTGGGCGTCGCGCCCTTCTTTCTTTGCATCTTTTAAAACCCTCACTAGGTCTTTTCGTATTTCTACAATCTCTCGCGGGAAATCTTGTGAAATTCCGAAGGCTGTTCCAGCAAGAGAACGAGCGTTTGATAGTACGAGTGCTTTATCTTATAGAAGCTACACTTTGCTATGATCGGGCGCGGCTTCTCCCATTGGCATTTCGTTTACCAAGTCGATGTGCACCGTTCCATTGAAATTCCATCTATATCGTCTTCTTTCAACTTCAATTCGCCTTCTAGAAAGGAGTAAAGCAGCGATTCAGTCTTGGCGCTAGTTTCATTCACTTCTTCAGGAATACCATAAAATATCAAGTTATTTCTACGACTGTGGCTTTCTAATTTAATTGCGCGTTCCTTCTCGAAGCTGGCACTTTTGTCAAGTTGTTCACACCTTTCTCCAGCTCAGATATCTTCTTTGCCTGAGTATAGACTCGTGAGCAAACTCGAGGCTTTTTCTAAATCAGCGTTTACTTTTTTCAAACGCTTTTGCTTTTCTTTAATCGCGTCGATTTCTTCCATTCGCGCCAGAACCAGGTCAAGTTTACGGTTCATCTCAATTATAGTGTCGGCCATATTGCGAGAACCACCGCAGTTTCGTTGACTTCGTTATCTTCGGTTTGTGAGCGTGATTCTTTTCTCCTGCCCCTCTTTCGACCTGTCTCTGGAACTTCGTTCCCTGTTTGGTCTGTCGTAGTTAGTGCTTTTGGCAAGCGGAGAAGTTATTAAGCCATTTGGAGCGAAAGACTCGCAGACATCAAAAAGTTGCGTCCGTCCGCTCTGGAGGTCAGTCCCAATCACAAAAAACTCATTTTTTGGTGGAAGTCTGGTTTCATTAAACCTTTCGAATGAGTCGATATATTCGTACGGGTAGATCCCTTTCTTCAAGAGCAGCCGCTGCTTTCTTGGATCTTGAATAGTTTTCCTTGTAATGGGAAACTCGTCGGTTCCTTTCACCAGCTTGTCAAGGCTGCTCAGCAGAAAATTCAGACTGTCGATAAATCTCAGATTTCCCAGGGAAAATGAGATGTATTTTTCTGTATTTGTTGGGATGCATTTTATTTCTCCTTGAACCCTGGTCATTGCCTGCATCAGCAAATGGCCATCATAACCTTTGAAGTTGTGAAAAATAATTGGTATTGGTGCCGTTCTCGGGTTTAGTTTCAGCTTGATGTTGCACTCATTATGTGCGGCTCTGCGATATTTTCCGGTCATGTGATCGTGATCTCTCACTGAGTCTTTAAAGTTTGGCACAAGCAGCGGATCCGCGCAGAACAAGCATGTTTCCTGGTTGTTTGCAATCCATTTGTCGATGTCGTCTTTCGGCTTTCTCCTGTCGTACGGAACATATCTACTTTTTGCCGCCTGATGGTACATCTTTTGTGGCTTTGGCCGCAGTATTTCCCTGAATCTCGATCATAAACCGCCATTGAATCGCAATAAAAGTCTTTGACGAGGCCCACTTAGCGCGTCCCTTTTAATTTTCGGTTTTTTACCATTCCATATAAAATTAACAACTAATTTATTAACTGTGTCTGACACCTGTGCAGGTGTTTGAACACAGGCGCTTGAGTAAATTAATTTTGATAATCCTAAGATTCTGCAATTAATATTCTACCATACAACGATAGGTCACGTTGTGACCATACATTAAAAAGCATCTGCAATTTGTTTATTTTAGAAGTGAAATTCTCTGTTTCACAGAGATTACGGTTATATATGAAAAAGCTCTCCCCAATGCATAGATAGGTCTTTGTGGCCACTTATCAATCATTTCTGATTGAGCGCAACACCTTTTTAAGTCGTAGGGCTAGGGCTTTTGTAGCGATCTTATAATCTAAGTTCAGCAAGGAGATCGGTCGCCAATTTTTTTTTTAGGCGTGATAAATCTTTATCTTTCTTCGGATAAGCCTTATAATGCTTTGTCTTTGGGAGGTTGTAAACTCGCCCTTTTGAAAGCGGTAACTAAAGCTGTTTACCATTGTGTCGGATAACAGATCCCAAAAAGAGCTGTAGAACTCTGCAGTTAAGCTATCCGTCCCCGGTGACTTGTTCTTCGAAAAGTTCTTCAGCGCGTTTTTATACTCTTTGACTGTCAACAATCCTTCGCAGCTTTCTTTTTGTTCATCGTCTAGTGTTTTGATCATATCGCCTGTGAAAAGCAAATTGAATCGTTGACTCGCGAATTCTGCGAAGAATATAATTTACTATAAAATCGTCTCTGTTCTTCAAGGATTCTTTTGGATCAGATATACAACTTTCATCGTCTTTCGTTAGACGTGTAATGAATTTAGTTTCATAAATTAAGAACTATTTAAGAACTATTTTGAGCTCCGTTCTCCAAATTCATGCCATCGTACTTTCGAACGAATGCAGGCACCACGAGCTCTGTCCAAAGAGATTCTTTCAAAATGGTTTCGTATTTCTGTATAGTAATTGATGTGATCAGCTGTTGGTTGGACATCTATTAATTTTTGTAGCCTTCAGCTTCCTGTGTAAGAATTTTCTCATGATCTTTGAGCTTCAGTTTTAGCTTTCATTTTCGTAAAGCTGATTGTAAAAGACCTTATTTCTGTTTTTTACCATTTCCCACAGGAGTCCTTTATCATCAAGGTATTCCTAACTTTCTATGAATTGCTTCATGTTGGCTATTTTTTTCTTCCCTTGTAGGCGTTCCCAAATTTCATTCGTTCCACACTTTTTAAGTATTAAGAAAACGACGCTTTTAAGACGGTTATTACCTATTGATATTATTTGAAAAGCCATTTTCGGCAACCGCTTTGTAAAGAAACGACACCGCAGTCTTTTGTACTATAGTTCCCATTTTCAACTGATGTAGCTTGGGTGTTTTATTTTGCGTTTTGCAGGTTTTATCCACTTGTGCTCTCTGCTTAGAGGAAGATTATAAGTTAAACGAACTTCCCTGCTGTGGACAAATGTGCCACAGAAAGTGTTTGGACAGGTGAGAGTAATTGCGAATTTAATTTCACATGAGTTTCATTAGACCTGTGTAACAATAGGGAATTGTTCTAACTTAAAGGTACTATTCACCTTCAGGGGTGTCTCGCGTGCAAGCGATGTAGCGCGTCCGGTTTAAACTGTAGATATCTAAACCCCTATATCAAATTAAAGCTTATAGGACTGGCTATCAGACTATACCAAAAATTTTGAAAAAAAATGAATTGTCGAATTTTTCACGACTCCTAAATGCGAGCGCCCAAATCACCTTTTGAGCGTTACCTGTCAAAGCGAATTTTGTTTTTCGCTTATTTAATGTGTTCCTCCGTTTCCGGGGCCAAAGCGCTAAAAAAACGTGTCTGCGATTTGCCATATTCAATTTCAGTGAAAAGTTACAGAACATTTTTGAAATAGGATTAAGAAAATGTGGATTGATCGTACAAAAATCGCTCTTGAAAAAAAAGTATTTTGAAATAAAAAATTCGGAGACACTTTTTGTTGTTTATATGTAAAACTAGCTACTGTCAAAATTTGAGAGCAATCGAACAAATTCCCTTTGACTTGTAGCTCTTTAAAGTGTCCCCTTCTGGTGAAAAAATTGTTTCGAGAAAACAGCGCTGAAAAAATTTTCCTGCTTCGCAAACAAACTCCGCCCACAAACACAGTCAACTGGGTTCTCAGATAACTGAGCCAATCAGCGCTTGGAAAGTTTACTTCCGTTGGCTTCCTGGTGAAATTTCCCCGCGTAATCTTCAATCAACCCTTAGTGTTTCGCATTGCGCTCTAAGCGAAGAGAATATTTTTGGCTGCTTGTTTTTTTTCTTGAAGCTGTTGGAGCAAAATGCGGAAGATAACAAAGGGAACGACCGCTAGAAAGCAAACTAAAGCGGCTAGGCGGAAAAATCAAGTTCAGTAGTGAAAGACAACGCGGCAGCTTCAAATGAACCGATAAACTTTAGAGAGAGAATTATTATGGCGATTTCAGAAATTTGGGCATGTTTCACTTTCTCCCTTGATAATAATGGTGATATTCTGATGTTGATAGAAATAATTTTTGATTGATAAGAAAGCCTTTCAATCCAATATCACTGCCGTATTCGGTAGGATGAACAAACATCCATACAGCAATCGAGCCATTCCTTCATGTGAAATGGCAAGAACTTTTTCGTTTATTTATGACAGATTCGACGGAAACTCTTCAGCTGATATGTTGGAGAAAAGCACGTCGGATTGGATAAGAAGAGGCAAGCCAGCCAGAAAGAACATGTACTATCATTAAAGCGCCTTTGTCAATTAAAACTCTTGACTCGATCTTTTGCAGGCTTGATCCCAGATAGCCGTAGCTTCAACTTTCCGCCAACTTTCGCTTGTTCGTTCATTGCTGTATTTTCATTTTTGGTTCGCTTCTTTCGCTTCTTCGAACTGGTCCACGGACATTTCCATGGTCTAGGTTTATTCATACCTAAAATAATTACACCAAGGAAGATGCTTGCGTGGTGGCTGATCAACTGAGTAGCCAGTTCTAATCCCGCGAAAGTCGTCTCGGTTGATTGCATAACATCATAGGGCTGTCAATCAAGGGGTAAACTTTTACTTCCGGCGTAAACGTGAAACTGCGATTTCTCCGCCAAAATTTAGTCTTTTTCAATAATTTTTTTAAAAAATTAAAGATCACACTTCGACCAATATTTTGACTCAAAAATCCAGATTTGAAGAAAATTATCGATCTGAAGGTGCATAGAAACCTTAAGTTCTTGTGAAGTGATTCTATTAAGTTGCTATATTTTAATTTACAGATGGCTGAGAACTTTAATTCGTTCTAGTCGGTCTTGCCCTCTCTGCAAAAGAGACTTTTACAATTCCAAATGCAGAAGAAACGGAGCCATTCCAACGAAGCCATAATGGTTCAAATAGCAGAGGCAGGGCTTAAATATCATTTCATTAACATTAGGTGTTTGCAATAAGCACTGTAGTGATTAAGTCTTTAGTTCTCATCACTATCAAACCCTCGTAGTCAGTGATACGTGTAAAATCGAAGCCAAAAAAACATAAAGGGTTAAATCGCTTACAAAATTTGATTTGGCCGATTTAGTTTGAAGATTGCTAGCATGTATCGGTAGCAGGTGCCATGGAGATGAGGCATGTGTACATTGTCAAATATTGACCAAAGTGATATGGAAATCTGATTACATCAACCAAAATCCATTGGTTGATTAGCACGTTTCCCGGCAAGTCTTCGACAATGTACATAGGTTTCGTCTTCATTTTGTATTCGTTCAATTAAAAAGGCAAAACCAAATTTTTGTAAGCGATTTAGCCCTTTACATAATAGAACCTCGCTACAGAAACGTGTAGCTTTCTCGAAGTAAAGCTACGGCGTCTCTGAAGGAAAAACCGGACGTGGGTGAATATGGTATGTGTGATGAGAAGCAACATCGCTCTACTTACAAATAGTTCTGGCTCGATCTCGCTCGATCTGACTTGATCTGACTCGATCTGACCCCATCTGACCCTCATAGACAATTAATTCTTTTGACTTATAATGTACCTTTTTACCTATTCTCGGCAAGTGCCCTTTATATGCAACTTTCTAATCAGGTCATTGCGATCTCCTGATTTTTCTGATGTTAGGGTTGCATTTAGTCTTCTGGGTCTTCCGTTTCTACGACTCTTTATCAAAGAATGGTCTAGAAATCCATCTCACAACGTTTACGCGGCACTTTATCCAAGTTAATTTAAAGCTTTAATCTGTTGTTACGTAAGTTACTTTAATTATTTCATGATTGAAATTATATAGGCACCAGAGAAATAGAAAACCAGCCAGCGGGTAATTTGTTCACTTGCCTTGCACGATAGTAGCGTGACGCTCTAACTTCACCTTGAAGCGGTAAATTCAATTTCCCTTGCCCTTGCCTCTTTAACTGCGGTTCATGATCATCTAGGTCTTTTCGCGAAATGTTGACACTTTTTTTAAAGGGTTTCGCGGCAATCTGACAGAAAAGAAAAAAAAAGTCCACCCTTCTGGTAGGTTGACCCTACCTCAAGTGCTTTATTTACATGGCAAAAAGTTGGCCCTCCCAGGAAGTTTTCCCTAGCCAGCAGATAGGGTGACCCTACCCCTCATGTAAACCAAACCGGAAAATATAATAGGCCAGGGTTTCCTTTCTAAGAGGGTGCCCTTTCTAGACGGGTCACCCTATCTCCATATAAACAGGCCCTAACCTTAACAGAGCTTAGAGTATATCTTGTAATAGAAATGAGCTAAACTGCAGTATCAGCCTCCTTCACAGCGTCTCTCGGAAACGATAAAAAAATGCTTTTGAGGTTTAGGCCTTTTAAAAGCGATAAAAAATTCCGCGAGGTTTCGCATCACTTCGCCTTTCGTGAAGTTAGGAACCCAAACAGGCCGATCTGTAGTTCAGCCTACTAACCATAGGCTGCTGCACCTGCCTTCCATTCTGTTTTGTTTCATTCAAGTTTAGTAATGGGAGCTTACAGTGCTGTTTATCATTGCATAAATTATCTGAAGACATTTTTTTCGAACTGTTCTCCTAAGTGAATACGATTTAATAGGAATCTTTTTGTTAATTCAATTCCTCTCCAAACTAAGTTCTCCTGATTTTACGTACCTTAAACTATACTTTAACTACTTACATTGTACTTTCAATTCCACTTCATCGGAAATAGTAACAACCTTGGTGGAGGTAAGGATGAACTTATAACGTCCACTGTCTGACCTTTGCACTATAATAATCGTAAACTGTGCCAAAGTGTTTGATATATCAGCCTTGAATCGTTCTTGGTAACCAGATGCTATATTCACGTCTCCAGCTCCAAACTTGGCTGCAATTACTGTATCATCAGTAGCAATGAGAAACTGTGATACCCCAATTGATCCATCAATGGTGTAGTTCCACTTGAGAGTGATGTTATCCCCCTCTCTTGCAAATTTTGGGTTTGAAGGCTTCAGAGAACCAAAAGCTGTTATAGCAGGTTCTGAAATATATTATTTTAAGGTTGTAAATAATTTTGTCTGTCTCATCTTAGAAAGCACAAAAATGTAATCCCTCATTTGCTTCTTATTTTCGAATCAGTACCAAACTGTTAAATCAAATTTAATAACTTCTAAATTCGTTCATCCCATACAATATTGGCGTTCGCAGAATGCAGTTCATTATCTTGGGTGTCTTGTTACTTTAAGGGTGAAGTTTTTGACATTTTGTGGTCGGCATTCCGCATCTTCAGGGCCATTTTGAATGACGTCATACGTCATATGCTCAGAGACCATCGCACATGCACCTCATTACACTTTTGCAAAAAGGCTTTTACGCCTAAACCGTTACTAGCTAATGTGAAAATATTTAGCACAAAATTAGAAGGGTAATTAATGTAAATATTTTTGTGAGCCAACGGAACAGGCGCCGTCATGCAACGTATCAACAATCGCATTTTATACAGCGGACCTCTTGACTGACTTCAACGGCATGGACTTGGACACTATGATTTGATTGTTATTCACGGGAAATGCTGATATTAGCAATAAACGGTGATTCAAAGTCAGCCAGTGAAATTATACGGTATATATATTTTTAAAGTGAGTAATATTTAAAACATTTTATCAGATTTACTGGGAATACAATGTATGGGAAGCAATATATGTCTTAAATAGTGGTAAAAATTAAAAAGAGAGAAAAAGAAATAAGAATTATTTCCAAATGGGAAAGCGCGAAAGGGTCGATGGTGCCCATATGCGAGGCGCTTCCCAGAATGATATAAATAGTAAGATTACGTATTTTTAAGGCATAATTAGTACGCTCTTTTTGGCTGCTCGATTTAAGTTTTGTGATTATTTTTTCTTTCATTACTCCTTTGATTGCTATTTCTCTTTAAGAAATAATTGAGATACTACAGACACTCTAATTGGTCAATAAAGTTGGCAAACCTTTGTTCTATTGCACCAGTAATTACGCGGCTGCAAATTTGGCAGCTCTACGCAGGAACTAGACAAATCAGGGCACTAACGAGAATAAAAGCAATAAACAGTTTCAGCTATCACTCTCTAACTATCAATAAAATGAACATATTTTTTCATCCAAGATATATATGGAAATCTAGCAACAAGTAAAAGGACCAGCAGCTGTTATCCGCGTTATCATACTCTATCGACCACCCTCTTCCGATGTGCACAGGGTGCCCATCAGCACATTCTTCTTGGAGCTCGCTGATTAATTAGAGTCTATTGTATTGTGTCAGGATCTGGGGATTTTAACATTCATGTGGATAATGCAGGGGATACTGACGCCATAAAACTTATCGATTTACTGGAGTCATATGGACTTCAACAGCATGTTACAAGTCCCACTCATAAACATGACAACACCCTTGAAAATCTCGATTGGAGTCCGATCTTGCTGCTTTTAAAGCAAAACGTAATTTTACTACCCATCTTATGAACAAGGTTCGGAGAGAGTTTTACAGTAACTTTATTGATGAAAATAGCCGTGATCAAAAGAAACTATCCCGTGCAAGTCAGCGCTTATTTAACCGCACAATGGATGATGGTCTCCCGCCCAATCTGGACAGTAGAACTTTCTCTAATTGGGGAAATTCTTTGTTCAGAAGATAGATACTATCCGCACGCAGCTTGACTCCAAACAGCAGACTGATTCATATCTAGAAGATGACACTTCTTCTGCTGATGAAACTGTGCCACCATTCCCTACTTTCACCATGCTATCAGTTAGAGATGTTAAACAGCTTATCCAGATTTCCGCCCTTAAAACCTGCCCTCTTGACCCTACGCCATCCACATTGATTTGCAAATGTGAGGATCTCCTCCCAGTTCTCACAAAGATCGCTAACAACTCATTGCAGTCCGGATGTTTTCTTGAAGTTTTTCCACTGTTTCAAAAACCTAGTCTTGATGTCATCTTTAAGAGCTTCCGTCCTGTGAGCAATTTGTCTTTTGTGTCTAAACTCATTGGAAGGGCTGTTTTCAATCAGATTCATGGTCACCTGATTTGTAATAACTTATACCCAGTTGCGCAGTCTGCTTATAGAAGAAATCACAGCACTGAAACAGCACTTTTGAAAGTAATGAACGATTTTCTATTAAATATGAACAAACAGCACGTTACTATCCTTGTATTGCGTGATCTCAGTGCTGCTTTCGACACCGTTGATCACAGCATTCTCCTTAACAGATTATCGTCAAAACTTGGTTTGAACGGCACTGCCATTCCTGATTTCGATCTTACTCGTCTGGCCGTTCCCAGCGAGTGTCTGTTCGGGGAGCTGTATCTGATAAGTTTGACCTGCGGTATGGTGTTCCTCAAGGCTCGTGTCTTGGCCCACTTCTCTTTACAGTTTATGCAAGCGCACTGTTTGATGTCGTGGACAAGCACCTTCCAACTGTCCATTGTTATGTCGAAGACTCTCAGTTATGGATCTCGTTTAGTCCCAAGGCGCACTCTGGCCAGGCTGATGCAGTTGCTTCTATCGAACATTGCATTGAAGACATCAGGCAGTGGATGTCTCAAGACAAGTTGCGCATGAAAGATGCTAAAACGGAACTTCTCTTGAACGGTACCAGACAGCAACTCGCTAAAATTACAATTGATGGCATAACTGTTGGACACTATGTCTTTGTTCCACAATCTCTCGTTCGGAATCTGGATGTGTGGTTAGATTCTATCCTATCAATGGGTGATCACATAACGAAAAGAAGCTCTGCAGCCTTCTATTATTTGTACAATATCAGGAGGATAAGGAACTATCTTAGCAAAGAACGTACTGAAACTTTGATACATGCCTTTTTTCTAGCCGCCTTAACTATTTTAATAGCCTCTTATATGGCCTACCAGCGTATCAGATTCAAAAACTGCGAAGAGTCCAGAACTCTGCTGCACGTCTTGTATTTGAAGAAAGTAAATTTTGTCATATTACACCATTGCTGAGAGCCCTACACTGGTTACCTGTAGCATATCGAATTGTTCCCAAAATTTCATTGTTAACTTTTAAGGCCATTCATTTCTCAACTTGTATCTCTGAAAGACATAGGGGGTAGGTACTATCTTAGATCAAATAACGGCAAACGTCTTAACATTCCACCATGCAAGTCGCTTTCTACGCTTAGTGATCGATCTTTTTATATGGCTGCCCCTAAATTATGGAATGATCTTCCCCTTTTTTATTAGAAATATATCTTCAGTTAATGCTTTCAAAAAGGCTCTTGAAACTCATTTCTTTCAAAAGGCGTTTCCCAGTTAATTTATTGTTTCTTTTTATCAACAAGGATTTTTGTAGACTTATTATTTTCACGGACGAGGACGATGTTCTGAATGCAGCTGAGCTAGACTGATCAATTAAGTTGTTAAAAAAAACAGCGAAAAGATTTTTTACGAACTCAGTATTAGGTTTTTTAGTAGTTTTCAATTTAAACTCAGTAGATGCTTGCGTAGCATGATAAATAAGTTTTTGGTTTCTGTTAATCTAAGCTTTCAAGCGATAATTTTCACTTATCAAAATATAGAGAAACACGGACTTCATAACCCTCAGCTTAAGTTAATGCATTCTGAATCAATTTCAGAAGCAGAGTTTGTGGAACTATGTTGCTATTATGTCGTTATGTCAGTATGTTCACACTGCTATCATAACGACATATCCAGTGGAGGATCTGGGGAAGGGGCCCGGGTTACCCCCAGACCCCACCTTATTTAAGGTTTCAAAAAAAAAATTGAAGAAGGAAGAAAAGTTGGTCGGGCAAGAAAAAAAACCGGGCCCCTATTAGCTCACCATCTGGATCCGCCACTGATAACCGTCCTTCTGAGAGTGAAGAGTGATCATCGCAGTAAATTTTCCAATTTAAGCAATTGGAAAGAAGAAGCCAGAAAAAAAAAATCAGGGCTTCAACGGGATTCGAACCCGTGACCTCCGCGATACCGGTGCGATGCTCTACCAACTGAGCTATGAAGCCACACATTGGGAGCGAGGTCAATTTATTGAGTTCATATTTTCCCGTGCAGTGGAATGATGTGACGTATATATGAAATAATTCATATTTGTACTGCGGTTGTAGATGAGAGTGAAGAATGATCATCGCATCGCAGTATCTCTGAAAGTCCTTCTGTCGCTATGCTTATGTCGTTATGTTGCTAGTTTCAACTTGGCCTTATTCAATTCGGAACAAAACATGTGTAGAGCATCTTTTTCAAGTTTGCGTCAGTGTTCCCTGCAAATTTTATAAGTGCTCAAAGATATATCCTTAGCCAATTGGTAAGGATATTCAATTAATACCTTAACCCCTGTTTTTCGCTCTCATCCACTTACAGTCTAACCGATTAGCAGTTTTTGCGTGCAACTCGAGAGGTTAGCCTGGGGCCATAGGAGCATACGTAAATAACAATAATAGTAATGGGCCAGCACCAAATTGTCTAGGGGAATCCATGGCTTTCAACCTTGTTGGGCTCACCGCCGTCCTGACTAGGGCTCGGGAAAGTAAGCACAACTGGCGCGGCCAAAGCAAATGGTAAACTTTGGTATAATATCTTAAAAGTGTGACGTGAATAAACCGTTGTTTTATTCCGAAGGCTCAAGGCTTTGAGATCATGCGTAACGCTTAGTGTAGCGCGAAGACATCCTTTGAATAATAATTAGGAATATCTGCCAAACGAATATGGACCGTCTAGATCTCAATATCATAGTGAGGGATATGTATGGATATATAAAGGCTTTTCAAATCGTTTTTGATCGATTTACCTAATTACTACTGATATTAGCTTGAGGCACATCAGTTAAGGGAAATTAAATATGCAAAATTCAGAAGCGTGGATGCTGCAAGGCAATCTCGCTGATGTCTTGAAAGTAGTGAAATTGAAGTGAAGAAGTTATTTTATCACATAATTCATTAAACATCAAAGTCCCTTATACAGTTAACTAAATTATTAAATGGGAACCAAATTTGAATCCCGGTTGGATAACCATGGGCTATAAAATATCACGCGTTGGGTGAGCAGCGTTGACGGCAAGAAACGATATTATGAGTAATAACTGGTAATAAATACAATTCGTAGGTAATAACTGTGCTTAGCTATCTTCAGTCTGACAGAACTTACTGTGATATATCGTCCTTACCTGCTAGGGGAATAACGATAAGAGCAACTGAAAGGAACCAGACGTTATTTGCAGTAACTTCCGCCATCGCTGATTCGGCCGATAACTTAGATAATTTATTCAATTTCGGAACATAAACATGCGGAGAGTTCTAATTTTGGTTTGAAATCAAAGGCTCCTGTGAGCCAGCTCATGGATGAATGTTTCCTTGTGAGGTCTGTTTCAAAACGAGTCTTCGTGCAAAACTTTTCAAATGAAAATGAGTTTGATTGGCAAGAAAAACGGGAAAATAAATACCTTTTGGTCAAACGTGATGCATAAGTTTTGATGTCCAAATATGGTTGCTTATTGACACCCTTTAGGTGGCTGAATTCATTCTCTAGTAAAGTCATTTTATAACAAATTAAATAATTATTTATTGCATATTTGAAATAGATTTCAACAGAGCGCAACAACAAATAAAAATCAAGATGAACACTGCTTTTATCAGGAACATTGCAAGATTTGCATTTAATAAATAGAGACAGATTAGCACATTCTGTTGTTGGGTTCCTTTATGATGGGGTCTAGTCGTTTCACATAATTTTACTCCTCTAATAAAGAACTGATGTTACTCTTGAAGTATGTATTAATGTTTATATTATAACCCAAGTTATTCCCAAATTTTGATTGGTTGTCGCCTATGGTCTATAAGATGACAGATGCACGATTGACGTCATCATTACAAAGTTTTCCCTCTACTGTTTTAAAATGGCGGAAAGTATTGAGAATTACGTACTGATAATAATGTACGTAACTTGGCAAAAGATAAGGTACAAAAAGGTCTTGCTGAGGCATTGGGCAGGTTAGAGAAGTTAGAACAAGAAAGATAAAGCCGTCTCTTTTAGAAAATGATCCAGAAAATATTCTCGAGCAGTCTCAGTCGGCAGTCGAGCGAGACTAAATCACGCACAAAATTGGTCTTGGTAAGCCGAGAACCATTGCTTTATCTCGAATTTAACAAACCCAATAAACAACTTTTCCTAGTGTCAAAATAACTGTTGACACACTGACTGATGTCAGGAATGAAACATCAAAACATGACCTCTTAAAATCGGATAAAATAAACACATAACCTTGCTTTCCGATGCGAATGTTCCTGCACAGCAGCGAGTTAAGTATAGCTAACCACAGCTCACGGCCAACACTATCACAGCTAAAATGTGTCTCCGACACTATATTAAGCTGATTTGAGAATCACCAACTACAGAAGACAAAAATCTCCACCGTCATTTACGCTCCTTTCATTCAAACCTCGAATCAAGGCAAAGTCCCAGCTTTTCCACTCACAGGGCGGATCTGATGACAAAACCGACTTGATTTTTCTAGCATTTTCTTCAAGATTTTTAAATTTTGCAGTTCGATTCTGCTTTCGTTGTAAGTTTTCATTCCATGGGGAGCGACGCACGAGTCAGGTTTGACAGTGGCGTGAGTTTCCTCGACCAATCACAATTATTATTATTATTATTATTATTATTATTATTATTATTATTATTATTATTATTATTATTATTATTAGTAATGGTAATAGGACTGAGTGGAGTACGATTCAGGGAGTAATCGGGCGAGTAAATTCAAATCGGCCAGGCGCGCAGCGCGAGGCCGATTTGAAATTACGAGCACGATTACCCCTAAAATGTACGACACGAAGTCCGATTACCAATTAATTGTGTCAATAACAAA
Source organism: Platygyra sinensis (assembly GCA_019787425.1). Classification (NCBI taxonomy): domain Eukaryota; kingdom Metazoa; phylum Cnidaria; class Anthozoa; order Scleractinia; family Merulinidae; genus Platygyra; species Platygyra sinensis. The sequence continues at coordinate 14,726 of JAHPZR010048511.1, forward strand.
ATGCATGAAACTCTGTTAAGTAATATTTATTGCAAGAAAAATCAAGTCGGTTTTGTCATCAGATCCGCCCTGTGAGTGGAAAAGCTGGGACTTTGCCTTGATTCGAGGTTTGAATGAAAGGAGCGTAAATGACGGTGGAGATTTTTGTCTTCTGTAGTTGGTGATTCTCAAATCAGCTTAATATAGTGTCGGAGACACATTTTAGCTGTGATAGTGTTGGCCGTGAGCTGTGGTTAGCTATACTTAACTCGCTGCTGTGCAGGAACATTCGCATCGGAAAGCAAGGTTATGTGTTTATTTTATCCGATTTTAAGAGGTCATGTTTTGATGTTTCATTCCTGACATCAGTCAGTGTGTCAACAGTTATTTTGACACTAGGAAAAGTTGTTTATTGGGTTTGTTAAATTCGAGATAAAGCAATGGTTCTCGGCTTACCAAGACCAATTTTGTGCGTGATTTAGTCTCGCTCGACTGCCGACTGAGACTGCTCGAGAATATTTTCTGGATCATTTTCTAAAAGAGACGGCTTTATCTTTCTTGTTCTAACTTCTCTAACCTGCCCAATGCCTCAGCAAGACCTTTTTGTACCTTATCTTTTGCCAAGTTACGTACATTATTATCAGTACGTAATTCTCAATACTTTCCGCCATTTTAAAACAGTAGAGGGAAAACTTTGTAATGATGACGTCAATCGTGCATCTGTCATCTTATAGACCATAGGCGACAACCAATCAAAATTTGGGAATAACTTGGGTTATAATATAAACATTAATACATACTTCAAGAGTAACATCAGTTCTTTATTAGAGGAGTAAAATTATGTGAAACGACTAGACCCCATCATAAAGGAACCCAACAACAGAATGTGCTAATCTGTCTCTATTTATTAAATGCAAATCTTGCAATGTTCCTGATAAAAGCAGTGTTCATCTTGATTTTTATTTGTTGTTGCGCTCTGTTGAAATCTATTTCAAATATGCAATAAATAATTATTTAATTTGTTATAAAATGACTTTACTAGAGAATGAATTCAGCCACCTAAAGGGTGTCAATAAGCAACCATATTTGGACATCAAAACTTATGCATCACGTTTGACCAAAAGGTATTTATTTTCCCGTTTTTCTTGCCAATCAAACTCATTTTCATTTGAAAAGTTTTGCACGAAGACTCGTTTTGAAACAGACCTCACAAGGAAACATTCATCCATGAGCTGGCTCACAGGAGCCTTTGATTTCAAACCAAAATTAGAACTCTCCGCATGTTTATGTTCCGAAATTGAATAAATTATCTAAGTTATCGGCCGAATCAGCGATGGCGGAAGTTACTGCAAATAACGTCTGGTTCCTTTCAGTTGCTCTTATCGTTATTCCCCTAGCAGGTAAGGACGATATATCACAGTAAGTTCTGTCAGACTGAAGATAGCTAAGCACAGTTATTACCTACGAATTGTATTTATTACCAGTTATTACTCATAATATCGTTTCTTGCCGTCAACGCTGCTCACCCAACGCGTGATATTTTATAGCCCATGGTTATCCAACCGGGATTCAAATTTGGTTCCCATTTAATAATTTAGTTAACTGTATAAGGGACTTTGATGTTTAATGAATTATGTGATAAAATAACTTCTTCACTTCAATTTCACTACTTTCAAGACATCAGCGAGATTGCCTTGCAGCATCCACGCTTCTGAATTTTGCATATTTAATTTCCCTTAACTGATGTGCCTCAAGCTAATATCAGTAGTAATTAGGTAAATCGATCAAAAACGATTTGAAAAGCCTTTATATATCCATACATATCCCTCACTATGATATTGAGATCTAGACGGTCCATATTCGTTTGGCAGATATTCCTAATTATTATTCAAAGGATGTCTTCGCGCTACACTAAGCGTTACGCATGATCTCAAAGCCTTGAGCCTTCGGAATAAAACAACGGTTTATTCACGTCACACTTTTAAGATATTATACCAAAGTTTACCATTTGCTTTGGCCGCGCCAGTTGTGCTTACTTTCCCGAGCCCTAGTCAGGACGGCGGTGAGCCCAACAAGGTTGAAAGCCATGGATTCCCCTAGACAATTTGGTGCTGGCCCATTACTATTATTGTTATTTACGTATGCTCCTATGGCCCCAGGCTAACCTCTCGAGTTGCACGCAAAAACTGCTAATCGGTTAGACTGTAAGTGGATGAGAGCGAAAAACAGGGGTTAAGGTATTAATTGAATATCCTTACCAATTGGCTAAGGATATATCTTTGAGCACTTATAAAATTTGCAGGGAACACTGACGCAAACTTGAAAAAGATGCTCTACACATGTTTTGTTCCGAATTGAATAAGGCCAAGTTGAAACTAGCAACATAACGACATAAGCATAGCGACAGAAGGACTTTCAGAGATACTGCGATGCGATGATCATTCTTCACTCTCATCTACAACCGCAGTACAAATATGAATTATTTCATATATACGTCACATCATTCCACTGCACGGGAAAATATGAACTCAATAAATTGACCTCGCTCCCAATGTGTGGCTTCATAGCTCAGTTGGTAGAGCATCGCACCGGTATCGCGGAGGTCACGGGTTCGAATCCCGTTGAAGCCCTGATTTTTTTTTTCTGGCTTCTTCTTTCCAATTGCTTAAATTGGAAAATTTACTGCGATGATCACTCTTCACTCTCAGAAGGACGGTTATCAGTGGCGGATCCAGATGGTGAGCTAATAGGGGCCCGGTTTTTTTTCTTGCCCGACCAACTTTTCTTCCTTCTTCAATTTTTTTTTGAAACCTTAAATAAGGTGGGGTCTGGGGGTAACCCGGGCCCCTTCCCCAGATCCTCCACTGGATATGTCGTTATGATAGCAGTGTGAACATACTGACATAACGACATAATAGCAACATAGTTCCACAAACTCTGCTTCTGAAATTGATTCAGAATGCATTAACTTAAGCTGAGGGTTATGAAGTCCGTGTTTCTCTATATTTTGATAAGTGAAAATTATCGCTTGAAAGCTTAGATTAACAGAAACCAAAAACTTATTTATCATGCTACGCAAGCATCTACTGAGTTTAAATTGAAAACTACTAAAAAACCTAATACTGAGTTCGTAAAAAATCTTTTCGCTGTTTTTTTTAACAACTTAATTGATCAGTCTAGCTCAGCTGCATTCAGAACATCGTCCTCGTCCGTGAAAATAATAAGTCTACAAAAATCCTTGTTGATAAAAAGAAACAATAAATTAACTGGGAAACGCCTTTTGAAAGAAATGAGTTTCAAGAGCCTTTTTGAAAGCATTAACTGAAGATATATTTCTAATAAAAAAGGGGAAGATCATTCCATAATTTAGGGGCAGCCATATAAAAAGATCGATCACTAAGCGTAGAAAGCGACTTGCATGGTGGAATGTTAAGACGTTTGCCGTTATTTGATCTAAGATAGTACCTACCCCCTATGTCTTTCAGAGATACAAGTTGAGAAATGAATGGCCTTAAAAGTTAACAATGAAATTTTGGGAACAATTCGATATGCTACAGGTAACCAGTGTAGGGCTCTCAGCAATGGTGTAATATGACAAAATTTACTTTCTTCAAATACAAGACGTGCAGCAGAGTTCTGGACTCTTCGCAGTTTTTGAATCTGATACGCTGGTAGGCCATATAAGAGGCTATTAAAATAGTTAAGGCGGCTAGAAAAAAGGCATGTATCAAAGTTTCAGTACGTTCTTTGCTAAGATAGTTCCTTATCCTCCTGATATTGTACAAATAATAGAAGGCTGCAGAGCTTCTTTTCGTTATGTGATCACCCATTGATAGGATAGAATCTAACCACACATCCAGATTCCGAACGAGAGATTGTGGAACAAAGACATAGTGTCCAACAGTTATGCCATCAATTGTAATTTTAGCGAGTTGCTGTCTGGTACCGTTCAAGAGAAGTTCCGTTTTAGCATCTTTCATGCGCAACTTGTCTTGAGACATCCACTGCCTGATGTCTTCAATGCAATGTTCGATAGAAGCAACTGCATCAGCCTGGCCAGAGTGCGCCTTGGGACTAAACGAGATCCATAACTGAGAGTCTTCGACATAACAATGGACAGTTGGAAGGTGCTTGTCCACGACATCAAACAGTGCGCTTGCATAAACTGTAAAGAGAAGTGGGCCAAGACACGAGCCTTGAGGAACACCATACCGCAGGTCAAACTTATCAGATACAGCTCCCCGAACAGACACTCGCTGGGAACGGCCAGACGAGTAAGATCGAAATCAGGAATGGCAGTGCCGTTCAAACCAAGTTTTGACGATAATCTGTTAAGGAGAATGCTGTGATCAACGGTGTCGAAAGCAGCACTGAGATCACGCAATACAAGGATAGTAACGTGCTGTTTGTTCATATTTAATAGAAAATCGTTCATTACTTTCAAAAGTGCTGTTTCAGTGCTGTGATTTCTTCTATAAGCAGACTGCGCAACTGGGTATAAGTTATTACAAATCAGGTGACCATGAATCTGATTGAAAACAGCCCTTCCAATGAGTTTAGACACAAAAGACAAATTGCTCACAGGACGGAAGCTCTTAAAGATGACATCAAGACTAGGTTTTTGAAACAGTGGAAAAACTTCAAGAAAACATCCGGACTGCAATGAGTTGTTAGCGATCTTTGTGAGAACTGGGAGGAGATCCTCACATTTGCAAATCAATGTGGATGGCGTAGGGTCAAGAGGGCAGGTTTTAAGGGCGGAAATCTGGATAAGCTGTTTAACATCTCTAACTGATAGCATGGTGAAAGTAGGGAATGGTGGCACAGTTTCATCAGCAGAAGAAGTGTCATCTTCTAGATATGAATCAGTCTGCTGTTTGGAGTCAAGCTGCGTGCGGATAGTATCTATCTTCTGAACAAAGAATTTCCCCAATTAGAGAAAGTTCTACTGTCCAGATTGGGCGGGAGACCATCATCCATTGTGCGGTTAAATAAGCGCTGACTTGCACGGGATAGTTTCTTTTGATCACGGCTATTTTCATCAATAAAGTTACTGTAAAACTCTCTCCGAACCTTGTTCATAAGATGGGTAGTAAAATTACGTTTTGCTTTAAAAGCAGCAAGATCGGACTCCAATCGAGATTTTCAAGGGTGTTGTCATGTTTATGAGTGGGACTTGTAACATGCTGTTGAAGTCCATATGACTCCAGTAAATCGATAAGTTTTATGGCGTCAGTATCCCCTGCATTATCCACATGAATGTTAAAATCCCCAGATCCTGACACAATACAATAGACTCTAATTAATCAGCGAGCTCCAAGAAGAATGTGCTGATGGGCACCCTGTGCACATCGGAAGAGGGTGGTCGATAGAGTATGATAACGCGGATAACAGCTGCTGGTCCTTTTACTTGTTGCTAGATTTCCATATATATCTTGGATGAAAAAATATGTTCATTTTATTGATAGTTAGAGAGTGATAGCTGAAACTGTTTATTGCTTTTATTCTCGTTAGTGCCCTGATTTGTCTAGTTCCTGCGTAGAGCTGCCAAATTTGCAGCCGCGTAATTACTGGTGCAATAGAACAAAGGTTTGCCAACTTTATTGACCAATTAGAGTGTCTGTAGTATCTCAATTATTTCTTAAAGAGAAATAGCAATCAAAGGAGTAATGAAAGAAAAAATAATCACAAAACTTAAATCGAGCAGCCAAAAAGAGCGTACTAATTATGCCTTAAAAATACGTAATCTTACTATTTATATCATTCTGGGAAGCGCCTCGCATATGGGCACCATCGACCCTTTCGCGCTTTCCCATTTGGAAATAATTCTTATTTCTTTTTCTCTCTTTTTAATTTTTACCACTATTTAAGACATATATTGCTTCCCATACATTGTATTCCCAGTAAATCTGATAAAATGTTTTAAATATTACTCACTTTAAAAATATATATACCGTATAATTTCACTGGCTGACTTTGAATCACCGTTTATTGCTAATATCAGCATTTCCCGTGAATAACAATCAAATCATAGTGTCCAAGTCCATGCCGTTGAAGTCAGTCAAGAGGTCCGCTGTATAAAATGCGATTGTTGATACGTTGCATGACGGCGCCTGTTCCGTTGGCTCACAAAAATATTTACATTAATTACCCTTCTAATTTTGTGCTAAATATTTTCACATTAGCTAGTAACGGTTTAGGCGTAAAAGCCTTTTTGCAAAAGTGTAATGAGGTGCATGTGCGATGGTCTCTGAGCATATGACGTATGACGTCATTCAAAATGGCCCTGAAGATGCGGAATGCCGACCACAAAATGTCAAAAACTTCACCCTTAAAGTAACAAGACACCCAAGATAATGAACTGCATTCTGCGAACGCCAATATTGTATGGGATGAACGAATTTAGAAGTTATTAAATTTGATTTAACAGTTTGGTACTGATTCGAAAATAAGAAGCAAATGAGGGATTACATTTTTGTGCTTTCTAAGATGAGACAGACAAAATTATTTACAACCTTAAAATAATATATTTCAGAACCTGCTATAACAGCTTTTGGTTCTCTGAAGCCTTCAAACCCAAAATTTGCAAGAGAGGGGGATAACATCACTCTCAAGTGGAACTACACCATTGATGGATCAATTGGGGTATCACAGTTTCTCATTGCTACTGATGATACAGTAATTGCAGCCAAGTTTGGAGCTGGAGACGTGAATATAGCATCTGGTTACCAAGAACGATTCAAGGCTGATATATCAAACACTTTGGCACAGTTTACGATTATTATAGTGCAAAGGTCAGACAGTGGACGTTATAAGTTCATCCTTACCTCCACCAAGGTTGTTACTATTTCCGATGAAGTGGAATTGAAAGTACAATGTAAGTAGTTAAAGTATAGTTTAAGGTACGTAAAATCAGGAGAACTTAGTTTGGAGAGGAATTGAATTAACAAAAAGATTCCTATTAAATCGTATTCACTTAGGAGAACAGTTCGAAAAAAATGTCTTCAGATAATTTATGCAATGATAAACAGCACTGTAAGCTCCCATTACTAAACTTGAATGAAACAAAACAGAATGGAAGGCAGGTGCAGCAGCCTATGGTTAGTAGGCTGAACTACAGATCGGCCTGTTTGGGTTCCTAACTTCACGAAAGGCGAAGTGATGCGAAACCTCGCGGAATTTTTTATCGCTTTTAAAAGGCCTAAACCTCAAAAGCATTTTTTTATCGTTTCCGAGAGACGCTGTGAAGGAGGCTGATACTGCAGTTTAGCTCATTTCTATTACAAGATATACTCTAAGCTCTGTTAAGGTTAGGGCCTGTTTATATGGAGATAGGGTGACCCGTCTAGAAAGGGCACCCTCTTAGAAAGGAAACCCTGGCCTATTATATTTTCCGGTTTGGTTTACATGAGGGGTAGGGTCACCCTATCTGCTGGCTAGGGAAAACTTCCTGGGAGGGCCAACTTTTTGCCATGTAAATAAAGCACTTGAGGTAGGGTCAACCTACCAGAAGGGTGGACTTTTTTTTTCTTTTCTGTCAGATTGCCGCGAAACCCTTTAAAAAAAGTGTCAACATTTCGCGAAAAGACCTAGATGATCATGAACCGCAGTTAAAGAGGCAAGGGCAAGGGAAATTGAATTTACCGCTTCAAGGTGAAGTTAGAGCGTCACGCTACTATCGTGCAAGGCAAGTGAACAAATTACCCGCTGGCTGGTTTTCTATTTCTCTGGTGCCTATATAATTTCAATCATGAAATAATTAAAGTAACTTACGTAACAACAGATTAAAGCTTTAAATTAACTTGGATAAAGTGCCGCGTAAACGTTGTGAGATGGATTTCTAGACCATTCTTTGATAAAGAGTCGTAGAAACGGAAGACCCAGAAGACTAAATGCAACCCTAACATCAGAAAAATCAGGAGATCGCAATGACCTGATTAGAAAGTTGCATATAAAGGGCACTTGCCGAGAATAGGTAAAAAGGTACATTATAAGTCAAAAGAATTAATTGTCTATGAGGGTCAGATGGGGTCAGATCGAGTCAGATCAAGTCAGATCGAGCGAGATCGAGCCAGAACTATTTGTAAGTAGAGCGATGTTGCTTCTCATCACACATACCATATTCACCCACGTCCGGTTTTTCCTTCAGAGACGCCGTAGCTTTACTTCGAGAAAGCTACACGTTTCTGTAGCGAGGTTCTATTATGTAAAGGGCTAAATCGCTTACAAAAATTTGGTTTTGCCTTTTTAATTGAACGAATACAAAATGAAGACGAAACCTATGTACATTGTCGAAGACTTGCCGGGAAACGTGCTAATCAACCAATGGATTTTGGTTGATGTAATCAGATTTCCATATCACTTTGGTCAATATTTGACAATGTACACATGCCTCATCTCCATGGCACCTGCTACCGATACATGCTAGCAATCTTCAAACTTAATCGGCCAAATCAAATTTTTGTAAGCGATTTAACCCTTTATGTTTTTTTGGCTTCGATTTTACACGTATCACTGACTACGAGGGTTTGATAGTGATGAGAACTAAAGACTTAATCACTACAGTGCTTATTGCAAACACCTAATGTTAATGAAATGATATTTAAGCCCGCCTCTGCTATTTGAACCATTATGGCTTCGTTGGAATGGCTCCGTTTCTTCTGCATTTGGAATTGTAAAAGTCTCTTTTGCAGAGAGGGCAAGACCGACTAGAACGAATTAAAGTTCTCAGCCATCTGTAAATTAAAATATAGCAACTTAATTAGAATCACTTCACAAGAACTTAAGGTTTCTATGCACCTTCAGATCGATAATTTTCTTCAAATCTGGATTTTTGAGTCAAAATATTGGTCGAAGTGTGATCTTTAATTTTTTAAAAAAATTATTGAAAAAGACTAAATTTTGGCGGAGAAATCGCAGTTTCACGTTTACGCCGGAAGTAAAAGTTTACCCCTTGATTGACAGCCCTATGATGTTATGCAATCAACCGAGACGACTTTCGCGGGATTAGAACTGGCTACTCAGTTGATCAGCCACCACGCAAGCATCTTCCTTGGTGTAATTATTTTAGGTATGAATAAACCTAGACCATGGAAATGTCCGTGGACCAGTTCGAAGAAGCGAAAGAAGCGAACCAAAAATGAAAATACAGCAATGAACGAACAAGCGAAAGTTGGCGGAAAGTTGAAGCTACGGCTATCTGGGATCAAGCCTGCAAAAGATCGAGTCAAGAGTTTTAATTGACAAAGGCGCTTTAATGATAGTACATGTTCTTTCTGGCTGGCTTGCCTCTTCTTATCCAATCCGACGTGCTTTTCTCCAACATATCAGCTGAAGAGTTTCCGTCGAATCTGTCATAAATAAACGAAAAAGTTCTTGCCATTTCACATGAAGGAATGGCTCGATTGCTGTATGGATGTTTGTTCATCCTACCGAATACGGCAGTGATATTGGATTGAAAGGCTTTCTTATCAATCAAAAATTATTTCTATCAACATCAGAATATCACCATTATTATCAAGGGAGAAAGTGAAACATGCCCAAATTTCTGAAATCGCCATAATAATTCTCTCTCTAAAGTTTATCGGTTCATTTGAAGCTGCCGCGTTGTCTTTTACTACTGAACTTGATTTTTCCGCCTAGCCGCTTTAGTTTGCTTTCTAGCGGTCGTTCCCTTTGTTATCTTCCGCATTTTGCTCCAACAGCTTCAAGAAAAAAACAAGCAGCCAAAAATATTCTCTTCGCTTAGAGCGCAATGCGAAACACTAAGGGTTGATTGAAGATTACGCGGGGAAATTTCACCAGGAAGCCAACGGAAGTAAACTTTCCAAGCGCTGATTGGCTCAGTTATCTGAGAACCCAGTTGACTGTGTTTGTGGGCGGAGTTTGTTTGCGAAGCAGGAAAATTTTTTCAGCGCTGTTTTCTCGAAACAATTTTTTCACCAGAAGGGGACACTTTAAAGAGCTACAAGTCAAAGGGAATTTGTTCGATTGCTCTCAAATTTTGACAGTAGCTAGTTTTACATATAAACAACAAAAAGTGTCTCCGAATTTTTTATTTCAAAATACTTTTTTTTCAAGAGCGATTTTTGTACGATCAATCCACATTTTCTTAATCCTATTTCAAAAATGTTCTGTAACTTTTCACTGAAATTGAATATGGCAAATCGCAGACACGTTTTTTAGCGCTTTGGCCCGGAAACGGAGGAACACATTAAATAAGCGAAAAACAAAATTCGCTTTGACAGGTAACGCTCAAAAGGTGATTTGGGCGCTCGCATTTAGGAGTCGTGAAAAATTCGACAATTCATTTTTTTTCAAAATTTTTGGTATAGTCTGATAGCCAGTCCTATAAGCTTTAATTTGATATAGGGGTTTAGATATCTACAGTTTAAACCGGACGCGCTACATCGCTTGCACGCGAGACACCCCTGAAGGTGAATAGTACCTTTAAGTTAGAACAATTCCCTATTGTTACACAGGGTCTAATGAAACTCATGTGAAATTAAATTCGCAATTACTCTCACCTGTCCAAACACTTTCTGTGGCACATTTGTCCACAGCAGGTGAAGTTCGTTTAACTTATAATCTTCCTCTAAGCAGAGAGCACAAGTGGATAAAACCTGCAAAACCCCAAAATAAAACACCCAAGCTACATCAGTTGAAAATGGGAACTATAGTACAAAAGACGCGGTGTCGTTTCTTACAAAGCGGTTGCCGAAAATGCTTTTCAAATAATATCAATAGGTAATAACCGTCTTAAAAGCGTCGTTTTCTTAATACTTAAAAAGTGTGGAACGAATGAAATTTGGGAACGCCTACAAGGGAAGAAAAAAATAGCCAACATGAACAATTCATAGAAAGTTAGGAATACCTTGATGATAAAGGACTCCCTGTGGGAAATGGTAAAAAACAGAATAAGGTCTTTTGACAATCAGCTTTACGAAAATGAAAGCTAAAACTGAAGCTCAAAGATCATGAGAAAATTCTTACACAGGAAGCTGAAGGCTACAAAAATTAATAGATGTCCAACCAACAGCTGATCACATCAATTACTATACAGAATACGAAACCATTTTGAAAGAATCTCTTTGGACAGAGCTCGTGGTGCTGCATTCGTTCGAAGTACGATGGCAGTGAATTTGGAGAACGGAGCTCAAAATAGTTCTTAAATAGTTCTTAATTTATGAAACTAAATTCATTACACGTCTAACGAAAGACGATGAAGTTGTATATCTGATCCAAAAGAAATCCTTGAAGAACAGAGACCGTCAGAGACTTGTATTGCGATTCAATGGCGGTATATGATCCAGATTCAGGGAAATACTGCGGCCAAAGCCACAGGAGATGCTACCATCAGGCGGCAAAAAATAAATATGTTCCGTACGACAAGAGAAAGCTGAGAGATGAAATTGATCAATGGATTGCAATCAACCAGGAAACATGCTTGTTCTGCGCGGATCCACTGCTTGTGCCAAACTTTAAAGATTCCGTGAGATCACGATCACATGACGAGAAAATATCGCGGGGCCGCACATAATGAGTGCAACTTCAAGCTCAAACTAAACCCGAAAAGGGCACCAATACCTGTAATTTTTCACAACCTGAAAAGTTATGATAGCCATTTGCTGATGCAGGCAATAGCCAGGGTGCAGGGGGAAATTAAATGCATCCAAACAAACACAGAAAAACACATCTCATTTTCACTTGGAAATCTGAGATTCCTTGCCAAAAGCACTAACTATGACAGACCAAACGGGGAACGAAGTTCCAGAGACAGGTCGAAAGAGGGCCAGGAGAAAAGAATCAGGCTCACAAACCGAAGATAACGAAGTCAAAGAAACCTGCGGTGGTTGTCGCAATATGGCCGACACTATAATTGAGATGAACCGTAAACTTGACCTGGTTCTGGCGCGGATGGAAGAAATCGACGCGATTAAAGAAAAGCAAAAGCAGTTGGAAAAAGTAAACGCTGATTTAGAAAAAAGCCTCGAGTTCGCTCACGAGTCTATCAAAATTCTGGCTGTACGAGTCGATACTCAGGCAAAGAAGATATCTGAGCTGGAGAAAGGTGTGAACAACTTGACAAAAAGTGCCAGCTTCGAGAAGGAACGCGCAATTAAATTAGAAAGCCACAGTCGTAGAAATAACTTGTTATTTTAAGGTATTCCTGAAGAAGTGAATGAAACTAGCGCCAAGACTGAATTGCTGCTTTACTCCTTTCTAGAAGACGAATTGAAGTTGAAAGAAGACGATATAGATGGAATTTCAATGAAACGTGCACATCGACTTGGTAAACGAAATGCAAATGGAGAGAAGCCGCGCCCGATCATAGCAAAGTTTAGTTTCTATAAGAATAAAGAACTCGTACTATCAAACGCTCGTTCTCTTGCTGGAACAGCCTTTGGAATTTCACAAGATTTCCCGCGAGAGATTGTAGAAATACGAAGAGGCCTAGTGAGAGTTTTAAAAGATGCAAAGAAAGAAGGGCGCGACGCCAAATTGGTCTACGATTAACTATACATCAACGGTCAGAGATACATACCATGATTTCGAACAGAGAGATTGAATAATTACAAGAATGATCTTGCGACAAGAGGCTTGACATCTCTTCACCGAAAGATGTGCTTTGGCTTGCCATGGAGACCTTCTCAAACTGAGTATGTTTTTTAGGTCTAATGTAATCGGTGTTGTTATTGATGTATATTTGTCTAGTTATGTTTTTATTAATCTTTTGCCTCGATTTTGGTGTGCAGTGTATCGAGTGGGAAAATCTATTATGTATGAAACCCAACTATTTTATTTAAGTTTCAATAGAGCTTTCAATGTCTAACATAACAATTTCATCTCTTAACGTGCGAGGCTTGGGTAACAACGAAAAACGAAGAGAAATTTTTCAGTGGCTAAGAAAGAAAAAGTTTTCTATTTATATGCTGCAAGAGGTTCATTGTACTGAAAGGTCCTTTGAGACTTGGGCAGCTGAATGGGGTTATACGGCTTTTTTCAGCGGCTTTGCAAGCAACAAAGCAGGTGTCGCCATCCTTTTCAACAACAACTTTGCCTTCAAGGTTTTGAGGCAAATATGTGATAAGGAAGGAAGGTACATTATTATTGATTTAGAGGTCGGTGAGCAAATCTTAACGATCTGTAATATTTATGCTCCTAACAAAGACGACCCCTTTTTCTTCCAAAATATTCGTGAACAAATGACAATGTTTAGGTGTGAGGAAATTATTCTTGGGGGGGATTTCAATCTTGTTATGGATGTCAAGAAGGACAAAAAAGGCGGTAAATCAACGACGCACCGAAACGCCTTGAAAGTGATTCAAAATATTCGGGATAATCTTGATCTGACTGATATATGGCGGGACTTAAACCCAGACGGGAGAAGATACACATGGAGACAAAACAAGCCTGAAATACATTGTCGGTTAGACTTTTTCCTCGTAAGTGTAAGTCTCGCTGGAAGAATTTTAAAAGCTGATATCCTTCCCGGCTACAAAACGGACCATTCTTTATGCAACATCGTTAGTAATTACCAGACCCATCCCAGAGGACCAGGTCTTTGGATGTTAAACTCGTCACACTTGGAGGAAATGGATTACGTAAACAAAATTAAATCTACAATTCTTGAAACGGTCAACCAGTACGAAAGTGACGAAACTGTAGACGAAGTGCTGTTATGGGAAATGATTAAGCTTCAAATTAGAGATACTTCAGTTAAATACTCAAAGGCGAAAATAAAGAGAGCTGAGAGCTGTATAAACAACGACAAAGAAGCTGTTGCTGAACAATTGAGGGTGAAGAAAAGGGAATTAGAAAACATTATTGAATACAAAACAAAAGGAGCTATAATTAGATCCAAAGCGAGGTGGTATAATGAAGGTGAGAAAAATAACAAATATTTCCTGAACCTTGAAAATCGCCACTGCAAAAAAAAGAAAGACAATCATGCAGATCAAGGCTAAAGATGGAGCAAATCTTACAAATGACTCAGATATTTTAAGAGAGCGTAATTCTTTTTATAGTCATCTCTACGCAACCAAGAGTACTAAAATAACAGAAGATCTGGAAAAAAAAAGTTTTGGTTATGAACACCCAAACAAACTCGACGAAATTGATAAGGAAAAATGCGAGGACCCCTTATCTGAAAGAGGTTGTTTCGAAGCTGTCAAGTCAATGGAATCCGGTAAATCACCTGGTACAGACGGTCTCCCTGCTGAATTCTATAAAGTTTGCTGGAAAGATGTATCTACTTTTCTTATAAGTGCTCTTAATAAAAGCTATCAAAAAGGAAATCTAGCTATAACTCAGAGAAGGGGTATCATTTCTTTGATCCCGAAAAAGGACAAAGCATATAACGAATTGAAGAATTGGAGGCCCATAACCTTACTTAACTGTGATTACAAAATTGCATCAAAAGCGATCGCTTCTCGTCTAAAGTCTGTGTTGCCGGATCTTATAGATCACGATCAGACCGGTTTTATGAAAGGCCGTTCTATGGCCGAAAATATTTGTTTGATCAACAATGTTATCTCCTATACTCATTTGAAAGATATTCCTGGATTACTTCTTTTCGTCGATTTCGAAAAAGCATTCGATACTATTGAATGGACCTTCGTGCAGAAAGCGCTAGAGCATTTTGGCTTTGGTTTTTCTTTAATTAATTGGATTAATTTATTTTATCCTGATATCCAAAGCTGCATGATAAATAATGGATGGTCTGTGGGTTTCTTTCGTTTAAGTAGAGGAGTAAGGCAGGGCTGCCCGCTCTCGCCTTACCTATTTATTCCCTGTGCCGAGGTGTTAGCAACGGCTATTCGTGGAGATAACGAGATAAAAAGAATCTCTGTGGGATACGTCGAGTGCAAATTAAGTCAGTACGCGGACGACACTACGATGATATGAGATGGCTCACAAGCATCGCTTGAGAGGTCTTTTGCTTTGCTAGACAGTTTCGGTGAACTGTCTGACCTGCGACTTAACTGTGAAAAAACTGAAGCTCTCTAGATAGGATCAAAGAAAGGTTCAAATCAAATTATTTGCCCAGAAAAAGACTTGAAATGGGCGGATGGTAAAGTTAAGGCGTTAGGTGTTTTGGTTTTCCACGGATCAAAATGAAGGAATGAAAATAAACTATGAAGACAAGGTTCACAAAATTGAATGTATTCTTAACAATTGGCAAAATAAGAGATTAACGCTTCCTGGAAAGATTACAATTATAAAAACTTTAGCTGCTTCCCAATTGGTCTATATCATGTCCTCATTACGTACATGTTTTAACTTTTTAAAAGAAATAAATGATTTGTTCGTCAAATTCCTCTGGGATGGAAAAAGAGACAAAATAAAACGGTCGGAAATGATTGCTGACTATGGCGATGGTGGCCAAAAAATGTTGGACGTCATGGCTTTCAATAAGTCTTTAAAGATCGCGTGGATAGTGAAGTACATTTCCGATCATTGTAAATCCAAATGGAAAGTTTTTTGGGATTTTGCGCAACAGCTGAAATACAACTTAGAGATTGAAAAACAAATATCTACGGTCACGGTTTCCCACAATAAATTTCAGCAGAAGTGGCACAAAATACTTCATACAATATAATTGGTATATAGTTTGCGGGCAGGCTCCAAAGGTAAGCCTGCTCGCAGGTTATACTTTTACTCTCCTTATCCTGATCTTGAGCCTCTGAAAATCAAGTTTGCTAAACGCTGTACCTCAGCCTTTTTGTCTTTTGTAACTGTTAATATTATCTATGTAATTTTTCTTTTCTTTCGCAAATGATGTGAGTTCTGTTTTGTTGTATTCTTCAACATTGTAAGTAATGTAAGTAAAACAATGTAAGTTGTTGGGCGACTACCATGACTTGTACGTTGCCACGTGATGCTGCTGGCCGAAGTTTACGAGAATTTCAGAAAGGTTTGCCAGGAGAAATACGGGCTGGACCCGGCCCATTATTACAGCGCGCCAGGATTGAGTTGGGACGCGCTCTTGAAAAAGACAGGCGTCGAGCTAGAGCTGCTGACAGATTTAGACATGCACCTGTTTATCGAGAGGGGGATGAGGGGCGGTATCTCTATGGTGAGCAAAAGGTATGCAAAGGCGAACAACGCGCTGGTCGAAGGATACAAACCAGAAAAACCAACAAACTACATCACCTATCTGGACGCGAACAACCTTTAGGGATGGGCAATGAGTTTGCCGTTGCCGAAGAAAGGCTTTCACTGGAAGCGTGTAAAGCCCACGGAAGAGTAGATCATGAGAATGAAGTGGAATTCAAAGAGAGGCTGGATTTTGGATGTGGATCTGGAGTATCCTGAAGAGCTGCATGACATCCACATTGACTACCAGCTAGCGCCAGAAAAGAAAGCGATAAGGATTGATCAGATGTCAGAATACCAAAAACGAATGATGAATGGCCTGCAAATCGACATGCCAAACACAGAGAAGCTGGTGCTGACGCTAGAGGACAAAGAAAAGTACGTGGTCCATTACAAGAACCTGCAGTTTTATCTAAGTCAGGGAATGCGCCTGAAAAAGGTTCACCGAGTGATAGAGTTCGATCAAGAGCCCTGGATGGAACCGTACATCAGGACGTACACGGAGTTCCGCAAGCAGGCAAAAAGCGGTTTCGAAACAGACATTTACAAGCTGATAAACAACTCGGTGTTTGGCAAAACGATGGAAAACCTGAGGAACCGCACAGACCGGAAGATAGTGAGGGACTGGAAAACTGACAAGATCCGCAAGCTAGTGCCCAGCCCCTCTTTTAACAGGTTCACCATCTTTGGAAACGACATGGCCGGCATCCACATGCACAAAACGCGGCTGGTGCTGAACAAGCCCGTGTACACAGGCATGACGATTCTCGAGAACAGCAAGATTTTGATGTGCGACTTTTACTACAACCACCTGAGAGACAGCTACGGGCCGAAGTGCGAGCTGATATACACCGATACGGACAGCCTGATCGTAGACATCCAGACGAACGACGTCTGCAGCGACATGAGAGAAAGTTGGAGCCTGTATGATACCAGCAACTACCCGACAGACAATCCGCTATTTAGCGCCACGAACAAAAAAGTATTAGGTAAGATGAAAGACGAGTGCGGAGGTTTAGCGATAGAAGAAATCGTGGCGGTAAGACCGAAGATGTACTCGGTCCTGAAAGTGGGCAATAATAATAATAATAATAATAATAATAATAATAATAATAATAATAATGATAATGATAATGATGATGATAATGATGATGATGATGATGTTGATGATAATGATGATGATGATAATAATAATAATAATTTATTTAACCACGTGTCACCTAGGAGTTGAAAGCTCGTTTAAACGTGAACGTGAAACTAATTACAAATGATAAACAAATATAAGGAAGGCGAAGGGGGTGAAAAAAATGTGATCGAAAAAGAGATAACCCATGAGCATTACAAAGAAGCCCTAATCAAGGGGAAACAATACATGCACAAAATGAAAATCTTGAGGAGTGAGGGCCACGAGATGTACGGAATGTGTATGAACAAGATCTCGATATCCCCATTTGATACGAAGCACTGGATAGCAGATGACGGCGTGCACACGTCTGCATATGGGCACAGAGCAATCAGGCGGGCGGAAGCTGTGTATTAGGCGGCACAACCAACAGCTCTTCACTAACAAAGCCGCGCTTGGGCCCGTCAGACAAATAATAGACAACCGGCTCATTAGGTTTAGTTACATTCCTTTCAATCTGGCGGACTTTCAAAGACCAGATAGGGTCAGTGGCTCTTTTTGTTCCGCCTTCAAGTTCGCCCGGTTGATACAAATATCTCACATTGATAAGAGGGGGTATCTTAAGTTCTTTCAATCCAACAGGCCTGCAATATTTCGTTGACGGTTTTGAGGCGACTGCTTTCTCTTTGATTACAACAGCAGGCTTTTTGCCGATGAGACTGGTGACCTCATTGTTTAGCGCGTTGACAACGTCGGGGAGCCTTTTGACCCATTCAGTAGACCGCCTGTCCTCAGGCAAAAGCATTTCTACAGCATACTGATGGCCGAATAAGCGCTCGGCAAGCGTGCGGTTGAAACGCTCGACAATGGCCTGATCTCTGTGAATTTCAGTGCGCCCACGGCGAATGTATGTTTTGTGGTTTTCCATTTCTTTGGTCACGCTCCCCATGAACTCGCGACCAGAATCGACCTGCAGCATCTGGGGCCAAGTCAAAGGATTTCTTTTGTAAATCGACTGGAAAGCTTTCGCAAACTCGGCAGAGTCTTTTGAGGTCAGAGGCTCTGCTTCTTTGTAGCGACGTCGACAACAGTCAGGGCATATTTGTAAATCTCTCTTCCGGGGGGGAGCTTGTCATGGGGCAGAAATGGAAGGTCCGCTTGGTGGACCGAGTTAGATGTCGCCATGTCAAATTTCGGGCGAGGAACGTGTCGCGGCGCGGAAAGATAGATCTGCCAGAGAGCCTGCCTGATAAGCCACCGTTTGGCAGCATCTTCAGGAACTTTTGCGGCATCTGCTAATTTTTTGATTGCAGAAGTGCCTTTCCAGTGGCCCTGAGGGCTGTAGTATATTTTGGCAAGCTTGGCATCCATTTATTAATGTAGCAAAAAAAGTTTAAAGGAAACGAAAAGCCGCGTACCCAAGCCACCGTTTGGCAGCATCTTCAGGAACTTTTGCGGCATCTGCTAATTTTTTGATTGCAGAAGTGCCTTTCCAGTGGCCCTGAGGGCTGTAGTATATTTTGGCAAGCTTGGCATCCATTTATTAATGTAGCAAAAAAAGTTTAAAGGAAACGAAAAGCCGCGTACCCAAGCACGAGTGCGCCACCACCGACAAAAAGAAGCTCGCCTTGTTTTTGCTGCTCGCTTGGCTGATAGAAGTCCGAGAACTTCGGCTCTTTAGGCATTGTCAATTTGTAGTCGGGGTGTGCCTGGTTGTAGAGCTTGAACGCGTAATCAGTTTTGCTTCGCCTGATCTTTAATTTCTCTGTTGGTTTCAATCCAGTCAAGAAGCTGCGTGCGCTCGCGCGTGTAATTTGCCATCACCTCTTGATATTTTTCGAGGGCTTTGTCATGACGCGTTTTTTCTGCTAATGCGGCCTTTCCACCGCCACTCAAATATTGTGCGAGATAAATGCCTCCAGTGAAAGCTGCGGCATTGATTATCGCCCCGCCGATCATAATCACAATGCCGGCCATTTTATAAAAAGATTATATTTTCAAACGGAGTCAGGAAAAATCTTCTGGTCCTGGAGATACTGCTTTAGCGCGATGCTGCCAGCCAAAACAGCGGTGAACTTGGCATAGTTCATGACGTTGGAGCTGGGGTCAGCGGTAAAGTTCTCTTTCACGACCTTTTTTGCAATCCAGCCGATGCCAGCAGCTAAGCCGGTCAGAGTTGCGGCGTCCATGATTGTTTTCACAAGCTTGTTGTCAGACATGTTGATATATTTTTGAAATCATTTTTTCAATTCATGATCTTCGGTTTCACTATTTTTTTCTTCGCAATCTACAAGCCGTGAATATATTTCTTCGAGCTCTTCATCATATCGAATTATTCTTTGCACAATCATTCCAAATACACCACTGACAAATCCAGCGATTGAAAGTTTTAAGACTGTTTTTAAGTCTGCACTGGAAGACATTATAATATATTGAAAGATTATTTATGTAATTGGTAATCGAGGCAAGCTCTACACAAAAACTTTCCAAATTGTAATTGTTCTCCGCCATCAATGAAATGTTCTTGGCATTCATCACACGTTACAATTTCTTTTGTGACGGCTTCAAAAGTTTCTTCTTCTGGCGAAGTAGAAATGATGTGCCAGACCATTTTGAAAGCCTTCAATGTGAAATTTATCCAGACCAAACCTGTTCCACTGACCGCAGCAGTTTTGATTAAGGCAAGTGGGATGTCAACTTTTGGAGCCATTTTTTATTTAAAAAAAGAAAGTTCAATTAATTGTTAATCCATCGGACGGATGCCTCCTTTTCTTTTTGATGCTGTTTCAACCGGCGATAGTGGGGGCGCGGGAGGAGTGGAATCAACAGGCGGTGGTGGAAGATTTTTGGAGAAAAGGCTTTTGATGTACACCATATTAGGCGAGCCGTTTATTGTCACCCTGCATTTCTTCAGGTCAGGAAAGATAAATTTTTCTGAATTTCTTGTCTCCGCAGTGTAAGGCTCTACAAACAAGAGTAAGAGGCCTTTCATGGATCTTCTTTTGCTGTTGACTGTGATGTTTATTTTCTTGTCATTTGCTTTTTCGATCGTGTAAACTTTATGGCGGGCCACGTGGTCATAGACGAACTCTTTGCCGCAGCTGTAAACACTTTTCGCCTCTTCTGCAAGCACATCGCTGCGAATCATTTCATACTGCAGCTGGATGTTGTTCAGCTTGTATTTCAGCTTGGTTGGGTCGGATCCTTTGACTACTTGGTTGGCTGGTGCGAGAGCCGCTTCAAATACAAGGTCATTGTACAGGGCTTGTGGATAGAAAATGTCATGGTCAGTCAGGATCTGATGATCGAGATTTATGCGATATTTGGTGCCGTAAACCTCGTTCATTTTGTTCTCAGCATCAACTCCAGAAGCTTTTTTGTCCCCCGAACCTGAGCGGATCTTGTACAAATCTTCGCTCTGGATGCCCTCAGGCACCATGTTGTCACGCTTTTCTCCTGGCAAAAATAGGTCGGTGAATGTCTTGTACACATCGTAGTCCACCCTATCTTCTAAGATCGTGCCCTCAAACTTGACTACCAGATAGCTCACAAGCGCCCGCGACACGTTCTGGACGAGAAAGCTGTTGGCGTGCCCTCCAGCAAGGTCGATGTCAAAGCGCAGCGCCAGAGAGCCAGGCACGAGGACCTCATTTTCATGCAGTTTGGACACGTGAACATTCAGCGTCTCGCCGGGGTTTACTTCAGAATGGTTGAAAGTGATGCGCTTGACCGCGCGCGGCGCCTTCATGGCGTTCATTGGCTTTTCTCTGTGTGTTGGGCAGAGGTTATCTGGCACAGACATTGTATTTAAAATGCACAAATATATTTTTGATTGAAAAATTCGTTTTGAAAAATAGATTGCAATGGCAGAAGGCGGCGGATTTGCAGATTATGATTTTCAATTAATGATGGAAAAAGTTGACGATGATGATGATCAAGAAGTCAACACAACCCAACCTTTCCAGCCTGATGCGGCTTCAACCCCGGCCACACGCTGCGGTGAAGATATAGAGATGCAAACGATGCAACACGAGAAGGGTGGGCTGCCTGATGATTCTTATGTGGAAACCCCTTTGTTAGGCGACTTTATTCATGAAGACGACAAACAGTCTTTGCTTGAACGGACCAAAACTTTCCAAGGGTAGACGTTAGAAAATTGGATCCAATAGGTTTTAGCAAAAAGGGCACAGGCGATATTGTTTCATTTGGCAAAAGAGCGGCGAGTTAAAAATTTTCAAGACTGATGGGAGCGGGCCTCTCCAAAGCTTTACAGACAAATTTTCAAGCTCACTGGGACCTAGTGCTGAAGAAATAATCGCCGAAGACCGCAATCCTATCCAAGAACAGTGCCAAAGAGCGGCAGATGCTGAAAAACAACTTGAACAGGCAAATGCCCTCGCAGCAGAAAGGGAAAAAGAAGCACAAGAGATGCAAGATCTTAGACGGCAAGTTGAAAGAACGCAAGCTCAGATTGATGCCATTCAAGAAGATTATGGCAACAATCTTGAAAGCGAATCGGAGCTAAATAGACTTAAGCAACTGAAACAAAATTATCAAACCGAAATTGAAAGTAAGAAAAAAGAACTGACCGCGCTTGAAAAACAAGCAAAAAGCAAAGAGAAAGTGCAAGCAAAAGCTGACAGAGAAAGATCAAAGCTCGCCCAAATGGAAAAAAAAAGAAACGAAATAGAAGAAAGGCTGAACAGCACAAAACCCCTCGAAGAACTAAACGAGCGAGAAAGCAAGCTCAGGCGCCAAAACGAAGAAGACCAGGCAATCATCTAAGATGAAAACACCACGCCCTCGGACAGAGAAGCCGCAGAGGCAAGAGTAGCAGAAAGAAACGAGGAGCTCGCGAGGCTGCAAACTCAGATCGCAGAAAGAGAAGCTGCCATGCCTCT
Source organism: Platygyra sinensis (assembly GCA_019787425.1). NCBI lineage: Eukaryota > Metazoa > Cnidaria > Anthozoa > Scleractinia > Merulinidae > Platygyra > Platygyra sinensis. Next base: position 36,827 of record JAHPZR010048511.1, read on the forward strand.
CCGAGAGAGGATTAGCGAGATATTCAAAACATATGGCGTGACGGTGGCGTCGATCTTTCTTGCTGCTGGCATTACAATCGGGGCTGTTGTTGGCGCAATCACCAACGCTTTGAAAGCCATGGGCAAACAATTGGCAAATGGTCTTAAATCGCTTAGAGCAAAGGCTGCTTCTGCGCTGCCCGGGCTGATCGGCTCAATCGTGAGCTTCTTATTCAAAACCGCGGGGCAAGCCATCGGCTTTCTTGCAGAGCATACATTGCTCTTGATTTTGGCGGCGGTTGCGTTTCTTGTTGGGAAATTAAAAATGCGTTAACGCAATGCAATAAATATTAGGGCCACGACTCCAACTTCACCAACAATCACCGCTGTTTTGTTTATCTCATGCAGCGGCGTTTTTTCTGAAAAGGTTTTCTCAGTTTCATCTGATGTTTGCTGTAAATCGGGTATTTTAGCATTGTCTGGCTTTGGGCTTTGTGCGGCAATGGCTGCTTTGTGGATCGGGTTTGAAGGGTGGCTGTTAGGTGGGTTTATTTTTGATGGGCCTCCTTCCATCAGTTGTAGGGCCGCCATTTTGTGCTAAGATTTACGCCGTTGTTGACTCCGAGCTTCATTCCTGCGGCCGCCTGGTTGAGCTTGTTGTTGTATCCCACTACGCTTTCCGTGTTGATGATAATTCTCGCCAGCATCAACAACGCCCCCGGGCACAAGGCAAGATTTAGCTTTACCTTCGCTTGATCTACTGCGAGCTGGTATCTTTGTACTCTTGGCGCCACGTCGGGCTGTCTGATTGCGCCTTCCATCAGTGTCAAAAACTCAGTCTGAGCCTCTTTTTCTCTCCCGCCTACTCCAAGGATGCTGCTCCTTACATCTACCTGCACGCCTTAGATGCAGTAAACGAACGCTTCGATTGACTGGTTGATGTGCGAAAGCCCCGCCTGCGTCAGCCCCGCTGCTGTTTTGGGGGCGAACCAGTCATACAGGGACTACAGCAGTTGGATAATAAAACTCTTATTTGATGTTCTGGTGTGTAGTATCGCTTTATATTTTTACTCGTTGTTTGTATTATAAATTTTGACTCGTCCTACGTGCTCGTCAAAATACGGCACAACTCGTAAAAATATACAGCAATACTACACACCAAAAAATCTAACAGGATATATGCAATGTAACTATTGTTTTGTCTTCTAGTTCCCCCAGCGATTGGCTATGCTGAACCAGACCATCAAGTTATAGAAGGCAGTGGAGCCATCCTTTTTTGTAATGCCACTGGTAATCCACAGCCCAACATTACATGGACCAAACAAGGAAACAACAGCAAAGTGTCTACATCAGAGACTCTTAATCTGACAAAGCTGATGAGAGAAGATGATGGATCGGTGTACAAATGTACGGTGACAAATGAAGTTGGATCAACAGAAGCTACAACAATGATTACTGTGTTCTGTAAGTTCTCAAGACGATTATGTGTAAGACTTGGTTTGTGATTTTGACGTATGCTAAGCTGCATAATGAGCTCTCTGGTGTGATCTGATCTGCAATGCAGATTTTCTTTAAGGTGGCTCAAAACAGTTTCCAGCACTTTCCAGGACGTAGATTTAAATTTTCGAAAATTTAAGGTGGCTCTGAAGACCACCTACAGATTTTTTTTAAACTTTGCCAAAACTTGCATCTTATCCTGCTTATCAAAATTCTACAATAAGAAAAAACTTCGTGACGTTTTTGAAATATAAGCGCTTAAAGCTGAAATGAAGGGTGTTTTTAGCAGGTCATAGTGTTGCTATGGTAACCTACTGTGTCACGAAAATAATACCAACATATTCACCAATGATTCGGTAGTCTTTTAGCATCAATTGATAAAGAGTGGTTATAATGACACATCAAAATTTAAGTCTTGGAATGTGCTGGAAACTGTTTTGAGCCACCTTAATACGACACAGTAAAGATTTAGTGTTAAGTCCATGAAACCGCTTCTTGACTTTAGTAGTTAATTGTAGCACTTGCTGCTGGTGTTCCTTATTAACTTTACGCTAAACGAAATCAGCGCTTTATGAAATTAACACGTATTTTAAACAATGCGCGTTAGTTAAATCGCATTTTTGTTAATGTTAGTTTGAGCGTCTAGTGGAACGTTAATTTCCGCGACCTGAATTTCTACTTCCCTAAATTTCTCTCCAAATTTTCGACACCATGCCTTACCACGCTAATTAAAGAATTGTACTACTGAGTCGAAACAGAATTTAAAGCGAAAAAAAACATTTTATCTGGGTAGAGATCCACTCCCATCGGGGACTTTGTAAAGAGGGGCAAATCCACGGAAATTATTGCCATTTTGGATTTCTTCTTCTGCTGTTAGAGTAAATTTGTTTCTTTTCTATTAAAGAATTATGTTCATTCGTATAAAAAGTCGCGATTACTTCCCTCATTTTAAAGTTTTAATTAGTTTAGTTAGGTTTAGTTTTGTACCTCGTTCGCGTTAATTACGCTTATTAGGAGGTAATTTTCCTCGATTTCGCGTCCCTTTAATTGCCAATACCTTAATGGGCAAAAGCGATAATTTCCTGTAATGAGGTAACCGATGTTATCATTGTAGTACGTAGTAATAGGCATCTTGCATCAACTTTTCATGTGGCCTATTTACCTTTCGGCACTTTGTATTATAAGTAATGACTTTAAAACAGACTAGAAATGTTAAAGGGATTATTCGGATTTTCAAGATGGCCAAATTTGAGTTCTCTGGCATTGAAGTGTCAAAGATTATTTTGGGGGAAATGGGGAAATTTATTTAAAAAAGATTTCTGTGGAGAAAAATTACTGGACTGTGAGGGTCTCCGGTATTACTAAAGTCATCACGATAACCCTAATAAAAACCTCTTTGATTAAAAGAAGGGCACGTTTCAAGTTGAATTCCACGTGAAGGAGAGTCTGTTACGACGTCAACGATCCCAAGAAAAGTTACTACATATAAAAAGCTTTGGGATGAATATGCAGGAAAACGTTGTATAGATTTTCAATGGTCAACTTACTCAAAGGCAACGTTGGCGGTGATTATGTAATAACTGCTATCCACAGAAGTCAAAAAGGAATATATGAGCTTATTTTTTTCTCAAGCATCTGAGCAGGCCGGAATCCTAAATCCTCCAATCTGATTGGCTAATCACGCGCTCGTGCCCGGTCCAGCTTTTTGCGATACGGCCCACGGGCCGGATTTTTTTCCCGCTCAACGCTGTACCTAAATTGCACTCCTGAAAGTTAGCGGAAATTGTCAATCTTTTACTTTTTTTACACATCCAACGACGATAAGACGATGCAGGTTTATCTCAGTTCATCTTTAAATGGCAAGAAAAGTCACTGTAAGTAAATTCATTTGAATGTTTTGAAGTTGTGAGAGTTTGCTTGGTTGTTTGTGATGGTGCGTAATCCTGTGTTTCTCTTGCCTGTAAAATTTGAGTCAATTTTAATTCGAGTTTATCTCTGATCGTTGCTGTATTTAGGCTAATTTCTGTGGAATACACGTAACGAAATTCTTTGCTTTCTCTGCTATTCAATTTACGGTACAAAGGTCTGATTTGAAGTGAATTTAATAAGAACGACTGTATTGTTTTTGTAGTGTAAAACTTCAAACTTCGCACGAAATTTTACACCGGAAAAAACAGTTTTGGAGAACTTAACTGGTGAAATAAATGTAACTAACGTAAAGTAGATCGAAAAATATGTCTTCTTTAACAAATATTTCTTGGTCTGGTATCTGAGTAACTCGCTTGTTCCGAAGACTTTTTACAAATCGTTAGTAGACGGCGCGCAAGCCAATTCAATGACAAAGTTGCGTAAACAGACTCATTTGTAATCTGTGAAACCAATCTACGACAGGAAAAAAATAAATGCTGCACTCGGCCTGCGACCTCGAGCAGCATTTTCAAGCCCTCGGTCACAGTTTCTCATCATACGGACCTCCCAGCCGACAAATAACATATAGTATGGCCTGGAATGGAATCGGAAACAATTCCACAGCCAATTCAGTGTACAGTTGATGTTTAGTGTAAGTAAAGTTATGGCAGGTCAAAGTCAACGGAACATTTCTATCCTCTTGGGATCACCATTAATGCCTTCATCTCTATGTACATTAATCTCGTCTCCCCGCCCCTACCCTCGCTTGCTTCGCTTTGCCCAGTTTTTGTTTCGAGTGTGCATGTACTGAAAACATAGATAGGCCGTGAACAATCAACCCGAATTTATGTCTACAGCACACCTGGAAAATGAACTTTACTCTATCCAACAGATCTGCCAACTTCAATACACATTACAACACTACCCAGGAACAATACGATACTTATTGGCGAAGCTCTGTTGCTAAAATGCACAACAGATGCCAACCCTGATGCTCACATTTATCACTTCTACTTAAATGACAATCTTATTGGTAACAGCAGTTCAGGTGTGTTTAACACCACTGTAATGGCAGATGGAGTGTACACTTGTGTTCCTGAAAATACAGTTGGCGCAAGGGACAATGTTACTGTCAGTATCACTGCTGTTGGTAAGTTCAATAAAATAGTTAAAGTAGTTTCTTTCAGTATCATCAGTTACTGCAACCTTATTATTATGCTCTCTAGTCACCTCGTACTAGAATGCCTGATTGAATCGTGATATCAAAAATGGTAGACTAACCTTCTCGCCTCGTCATAGGCATTTACATTAAGAGAGAGTTTTTGTCTGCCAATGAACTTTGCATGGATAAAACTGCTTAGTATACGTGCTTCTATATATTTACAAAGTAACCGTTGTTTTAACAATAGATATATGATTCACCATCATTGTGTCATTATCTTGAAGCAATATTACAATTCTCCGGAGCATAAGTTAATTACACAGTAGTAAAGACTGTTTTTTTATAGACCCGTTTTCCGATAGAATAAAACAATGTTTAATTTTCTCTGTTCAGAGAGCTTTGTTTGGCATGCTCTTACCGGCAAGTCATTATAGAAGCATGAAATAAGGTGACACCCTGGAACTTTAGTACATCTTTTCTAGACTCAAAATTAGCCTGAAAAAAGATGGCTCCAGACCATAATCATCTCGTTGGGGGGCAGGCGTAAAAATTATAATTTCAGCACCAATGTCGTTGAGAATATAAGAACGTTTGGGTGTCCCTGATTGCTTTAATGATTTACACCTTTGTGCCATTTCTCCACAACTCAAATATGTATTTTGATTATTTTTAGTTGCTCCACATGCCGAGATTACCGCTCAAAATGACACAGTCATTGAAGGTGGAAATGTCACCCTAACCTGTGTTGTGGGCGGTGATCCTTCTCCTTCTATACTTTTGACTAAGCTTGGCAGTCCTGAGGTGCTCTCTAGTACATCATCACTCACCATTGTGAATGTGAGCAGACCTGGGACACCTGATAACATGATCCAGTATCGGTGTACAGCTAGTAATGGAGTGGAAACACCTGCTATGGCTACAGTCAATGTCACTGTTTATTGTGAGTCAGTGTTAGTATGAGTAACCTTTTTTTAGTATGAGTAAACTAATTTACACAACAAATTTAATCTCATTATTTGAACCTGCTCTATAAATAGGTTTTTTTTTCGTGTATAGAGAGTGAATTTATAAGTTTCGAATGCAATGTATTATACAAGAGAGTTTTGTTAAGAAAGTCCAAGGTGATGTTTCATACTGATTGTAAAAAAAAAGAAAATTATAATAAAGCACTCGTTCGTCAAGTAACCTAATGAACCTGTCATCTTTACCGTGAAAGGAAGTTTAACCAGCCTTAGAAGTTCATAGTAAATAGTAAATAGTCAGAGTAAATAAGAACTTTAAGGTACGCTACGCCGAGCTATTAGTACGGCTACTTTAGCCGTCAGGGACTAGGGTGCGTTTTCTCCGCAGAACTCCAACGGATTACGATTTCGCTGTACGGTAAATTGAGAAAAAAACAGTCAGGCATTTACTAATGTAGTGAACAGTATGTGAAACCAGACACTTTCCCGCAGTAGAAAGGAAGCCTACGGCTTAAAAGCACACTGGAACGCCCGTCACTCATAACATCACCGGAAGTGATCTTCACTATATGCCCTCCTACTACAGTCTAGCCGTACCTTTAAAAAGAAGCCCTAAATAATATGACCTCAAGATACGCTACTTCTTTGGCTGTCAGGGACTAAGCTGACAATGCCGTTTCTGCAAACCTCAAACAGATTAAGATTTTCGCTGTATGGCAACGGTCTGTGCAGCCTCTTCGTGTCTTAACAAAAATGGCTTATGTTCTTTTTTATGAATCAGTTCTTGTAGTAGTACTCCGCTCTTGTGTAGACTATGGTTTAGAGTGAGACAGGGTATGTTACTCTTTGCTCGCATGTTAAAAATGTATATCATACATACGTTAATTGCATTTGTAACTTTTAAGGAACTATTGATGTGCATTAAAAGTAAATTTGCTGATAGAATAGTGTGTACACCTGTTGATGGTTGTAGCTATAAGTACGCCATGTCATTAATTAAACGTTCACGCCAAATGCAAAGTGTATATTGTAATGCCCCAGTTTTATTACTGTGACGTTTGCTTCTCTTCACCTGTTTTAAAGAGGACTGTACATTTTAAATGTTTAAAATGCAAAAGAAACTGTTAAGAATGTTCATTGTAGTCCTGGAAACCTAAGTATGTTAAGGGTCTATTAATTACAAAGCTGTAAAGTCATTAGTATTTGTCAAAAGTGAGTGATGTAACGATGGTTAAAACGTATGTATATAATCACAATGTCTTAAAACAAATACATCAGTGTAAACTATGTATTTCTTTTTTTTTACAAGAGCCAAATTAAAGTATGACATGATTCAAGAAATTAAAACTGTTAGCATACTTAGTGCACTACAAGAAATCGGTTGTCTTTAAACAGCATTTCATATTATACGTATGTCGTTTGGTTTTTCAATACTTTGTAAATATTAAACTTGTGCCATTGCTAAAACTTAAGTGCTGATTGGTAATTATTATACGAAATAATATCTTTGCGAAGGCCTGTCAAAGATGTACATTTGCTGTAACTGCTTTTTTAATCGCCAATGCGACTAGCTGGCTGCATTTATCTAATCTCCAAACTGACTCAAAACAAACTGACTCAAATGAGCTGAAATAGGGAAATGGGCTGCTGCTGGAGATGAATAATAAGACCAGCTGGAAGGAAAGGTTCAAGGGACTGGATTTCTGAAAAATACAAGTGCTAAGCAGAAATAATCAGCACCTTCAAGGCGAGTCAAAAATTGAAGAAAAGAGGCAAACGTGAAGTAAGCTCCAGTTCCATTCAGTTTGTTTCAGAATTCATGGTCATAAAAATTTAGATTTTGAGTAGAAATTTACTCAACAGACAATATTCTTTTGATCTGACGGCCGTCTCCGTCTTCTTCTGGTTTTTCTAGAGAACTGAGGAAATCCTAATTTTAGCAAAATTTAAGAAACCTGATTTTAATCAGTGTTGTTTTTGCTGATTGCCCTGAGAACAAAATAAGCCCGCCCCGCAGAAAGTTTTACAGATTTAGTAAGTGGAATGTTTGCTGTTAACTATCCATGTAGTTCAAGTTCTAGAACTGATCTACTTTTAGAGAAAGTGAGAGAAACATTTTGCCAGTTTGACCCACAAATTTAAATGGTGGAGACACTGTGTAATTAGTTGGCCGTTTATTACACGTACAATATATATAATAAAAAGCCACATACATGGAGGGAACCTATGATAGTAGTTTAACATTTGGTGCAAGTCTCAAGTTGCAGTGTTTCATTAGACTTCAGAAATAGGGTTTTATATTTTTCAATTTTTAATATCATTTTTAGTTAAAAATTGAGTTCTCAGGAATTTAGAAACATCCGGTGTTACCATGGCAACAATTAAGTTATGACCTCAATGATTGACATTTTTTAACATCCCTCGTGGGGACCTACTTCCATGTTATCTCAAAATAATTACACCCCCTTTAAAGTATTTTGTTTGTAGGAGATAATCGAATCTTTGATCCTTACAGAGAATTGCTCCTAATGAACTTGCAGATCAGCTGCAGTTACCTCAAAATAAACACAGCCTCCTTTAAAATATTCTGTTTAGGGGATTATCGAGTCTTCTTGTTTAGGAGATTATCGAGTCGTCTTCAGCATCGTTATTGCTGTCATGTTGTG